>JAUMHG010000079.1:14971429-14988200 GCA_032359395.1 Enteromius anoplus | reverse complement strand
GACTTGAGACTTGACTCGAGACTTGATGGTAAAGACTTGAGACTTGCTTGTACTTGACCATATGTGACTTGTCCCAATCTCTGGTGTTTGAGACTCACCAGCGTGTTGTGTACATGTACTGAACTGTTATTATTCAACCATGCCAAAGTAAATTCAGTTTTTCATTCTATGGCACCTTTAATGATTTTGAGTAACATTGTTTCTCTTGCAACTATTTAACTTTTGGATAAGGGGTGAATTATTTTTATAATTATATATGTATATAATATCTGCACACATTAGGCAATTATAATTTTCGACCCTCTACGCTTACCTTGAGTAATAAGTGCCTGATATTAAAAAAAATATCAGGAACACTTCTCAAAATGACCTGCTGGTGGTGCTTGAGAAAGTTATGGTGGCACAGCTTTTTTCCAGCTGAGACATAGCAGCTGCAATGATTTAGTACATCCATGGTGCATTGTATTACTGGTATCTCATTTTAGGAATTTTAATAAATTTAAAGAAGCAGTGACTGGTAATATTGACTTGTTGTAGGCATCAGTTTGCCAAAAAGAACACATAACATTGTATGCACCATTAACACATGGTACAGAGCAAAAAGAAGGTTATGTGACAGACCCGTGCAGTGTTATATTTGATGAATTGCCTGACCAAGCAATAGATACAGTACCTGATACACATCTCTAATAAAACTGGTCATGTCCTAATCCATAGATTTGCTCGTACCTCTGGAGTAGACCATGATGAAAATACCAGGCAAGATATAATATCTAGGCAATGTCCGTGCTACTTGAAACTTGTTAGAAAATTAATATCTTTGTCCCAAGGTTATAATAAATCACTTGTGAGTCTGATTTAACCCTCACAAGGCCCTACTTTCCTGTTTACAAAACAGGTCTTTGGTCAATATGACCCCAAGGATCTTGAGTGTAATTATGAAAAATAAATACCTTTTTAATGATACAAATAATATATATATATATATATATATTTTTTTTTTTCATTTACTTCTCATCTCTACATTAATGTTGTGTTTTTGGCGATATGAAGTACTTTGGGACGTATTTACCACGAAATTCCTCAACTACATTTTTAGTTTGCATTTGCAATATACATTTTTGATAGAAAAATCACTTAAATGATGGACTAAAGTTGTTTCTGGATGCTGACCTTGGTGTTGGGTGTATAATTCTGCAATCTGTTGGTCAGAGATAAACCTATGGGGGTTACAGTTTAGTAAATGATTTGTTTTGACCAGTAGAGGACCCATAGAGAGCCATTCATTTTACAGGTAGTGACCAACTGATCATATCACAACTACTGTGAATTTGTTTCTGAATTTATGTATATATTCCCATTAGAAAAGACAAAAAAAAACATTTTCATATTGACCCCAAAGACCCCGTGTGTAAAAAAAGAAAAAGAAAATTCACTAATCTTGCTTTCTGGAATACACACCAGGTGTTCATTTTTTTTGTACTAACATTTTAAAAATACACACTTATAAACAATCAAAAGCTTATATCATAACAGCTTGATTAACAATTTGCTGAAAAAAATATTATTAATCATTTATTTATTTTTTTATCATTTTTTTTAATATAACTTTTTTCATTTTCAGTAGAGCAAAAATGTGTAAAGGGCCTTCTCCTATGCTGCCCACATGTGAAAAGAATAATTTTAATAATAAGTTGTTTATTTATTTTATACTTATAAACAAAAATAAAATAAACAAAAAATAAAATAAAATAATGGTGCTCCTTTTTCATTTAGAGATAAACAATTGAACAAACTATCAAAACAGACTCAGACCAATATTCTGAGTCTCCATGCGGTCGAGGACATACCATCTAAAGGTATGAAGCAGCAACAGATCCAAACCTGTTCTCAGTCTGTGCTGTAACATTTAATTTCTTTAAACTGTTTGATTGTTCTGCACTGTTAAAGTGAGTTTCCATAGCTAGTGCCATCTCCTTCAGTTTCAGGAAAAGCCTGAAAACTCTCTCCCGACAGCTTTGATTTCTATATGTGTTCCCCAGAGTTCTGTTCTCGGACCACTGTTCTTTTGGCACAACACGTGCTTAGTCACATTATTCGCTGGCATAGACTCAATTTAAGTGCTTTCACACTCTACCCTCTACCCCACTAGATCTTCATCTGCATGTATTAATCTGATCTTGTGTATTATCATGCCAATAAAAAAGACTTAATTAGTTATGAATCAACATTTATTAGTTATAATAACTGTATGTACACCAATGGTACAACACATATTGATATGCATGAATTCACTTTTATTTCACAGCTAGGACACAGGAATCATTTATTTTACCACTTTCCTATAGTTTCCTCTCCCTTTACATAAAAAAAAAAAAAATCACATCACAAAAAGGGTGAGAGAAAAGAACAGATGGGTTTACATATGACCATTGTAAGAAATGCAAACCATCTACTAATAATGGTTTCAGATGTACTCAGTTATGTCAGAATAATAAACCTGGGTTATTTTAGAAAAAAAAGTCACAATTTCCTGTGAATGTTTGTGTTTGCCTGTGTGCATGTATTAAAATACACTGAAAAGAAACATTGGAAAGTCAAGCGCAAGACGGACAGCATGACGTTTTACAGATTGTGTGGAAGTGGCTCAACACAGACTTAATACAGTGTGCTCATATCATCAAGTATATTCAAATTCAGTATATCTTATTATGATGCACATATAACACATAAACATATATAAGACTCTAACATTAAGACAACAAGTTTATTGTATAACATCTTCAAAAATATATCTTCAATATTTTGAGATGTTAAATATAATATACAAATATCTTCTTCTTTTTTTTTTTTGAGTCTGATGTTAGATTACATAGAAATGTAGGGACACATAGATTTATGCAGAAAAAAAAAACAAAAAAAACATTCCAAACATAGATCAGATAGAATAATTGATATAAAATTGCTGAGAAGAGCTAGTCTGAATTAAACTCAAGCAAGGTCCTATCTTTCTATTTTACTATAGAATTTTACATTATGCAGCACAGAGAGGGTATAGTTTCTATAGGATTACAAAAACACTTCATTAAAACTGTCACATCAATTAAACACTATCTCAACTAACCTACAATCAGTGGCTTCGCTAGGTTTCCTGGGCCCCTTTTACAGCACATTTCATTGGGTCAGTATCCCTCGCTGGGACTCATGGACTGTGGTCCCCTCAGTGGGGGAGCGGACTTGGGGAGGGGTGAGAGGACCCTGAGGGGCCCCGCAGTAGCCCCGCTCTTCCCCCAGTAGCGACGCCCCTGCCTTCAATATATTCACAAAGTGCGAAGCACTTTAAAAATTCATGCTTTTCCAGAAATTGGTGCAAAAACACTACATGTCCATGCATCTAACAGCAAGATAAAACACAAGAGTGGCTCAACGCTCATAGACCAAACAATCTCAGCAGTCTCAAACGTCTGCCTTTTGACGGGAAACACTCACAACATCTAAAATTCACATTATGATTCCACACACTATATATCGTGGCAACACGAACTTGTGCTCATATGGCATTTATTCTCTCAGGCAAGGGTTAGAACACTGGAACATCAAAGAGCTGTTTAGTGCGCAAGATGTCTGAAATTAATTACACGTACTAGAGGTACAGTTCTATTGGTATATTTGTTTAGCTTTGTCAGACATGGGGTAGCTTTTGAAAGAATCCTCAAACAAAGACACACACAATTTATATATATATATTTTAGAATCTTAAGTAAGAAGTGTGTTTGTCTGGATTTATCACTCGTTTGAAAGAAAAGGTATATGGTTTTTTTTTCGGAATCTCTGATTGGCTTAGTGAGGTATGTGGGCGTGTGCGTGTTAATTGGTCAGTCTGACAGAAAGTGATGTAAAGTTGGGCCTATGAGTGTTTTGCAGCATTACGGGGCTAAGAAACAGTCGTTTCCAATACGAGGGATAGATGCTGTCAGAGATGTATAAGAGGATTGTACATCCAGAGGTAGCGTTTTGGCTCAGCTCAGTTTTCCTCCTCTTTATGACCATTTAACTCATCCATTGTAATACTACTTAGCTTTATAGTTAGTTTAGATTTTTCAAAGCTCAAAAACTGCTTAAAAATAGTTACAATAGCCTTGGCGATGTCTCTCTGTGGTAAGAACTTCAGCTCACTTAAAATAGATGTAACAGAAAAAAAGCCGTCAGAAGTGAAAGACGTTAGTCATTAGGTAATTAAGTCTACTTGGATTATAAAAACAGGTAAACAGTTCTCTCCAGCAGGCTAATTGGGCCTTAGCATTAGCAATGTTTTTGTATTCCCTGACAAAATTGATATATATTTTATATGCCTGAGTATATCTCTATGTCTCACCAGTGGAAGGAAGAACTTAAGAGCAACCTTAGAATACAAATTGAATATAGGCTGTATGCGGGCAAAGGCATTGATCTACTTTAGACGGACTGTGCGCTCTCAGCAAACAGGACATATTAATAATCGAAATGGAGTCGTTAATAATGCCAGTCCAGGTTTAGCGCACACCCACACCAAATCATACAAAAAAGGCATGTTTTTTGAAAAGATGCACTTCTGGAAACTCAAAGGTTGATGTATGTTCACCGTATGTTTTGGTTGTTCAACATGAGTAGATCATTTGTGCTTTATCGTGAACTAAACGTAAGGCATGCGTTGCATATTTCAGTACATCTGGATGACGCAAAGGGCTCTTGTAAGACCTAAAGGGGTAAATATAATGGACTGAATGGTTTTTGTGCTTTTGTGCCACTGATTCACCAACATACATACGAGAAACACCCTACCATCCGTTTCCTTGACAGAAAACCCCCACTCCTGTGAGCTCCAGGGGGAGGAGGCTCTCCAAATAAATGCGACTTGTGCTTTTCCTTCCATCTGTGTGCGCTCGCCTCCGTCCCTGCGTTTGTTTCCTAGCAACGCCATATTAGCCTTTGAGAAGCGGCTGTAAGATTTGTTGGGACCGAGAGGTGCTACGGTGTGGTGAGGCCAAAGGGTTTCCGTCATAAAAAGAGCAGTGGGAAGAAGCTTTGTTACCTGTCTGTTCTCCCTCGGAACAATTCTCATTTTTGCCGCAAATAATTTATGTAACTGCTTCAATAACATTGTGTCAGCTTTTGGCCTCACATTCTTGTGTTACATGAGACAATATAACATTGTTAAACATGTTAGAAAAGAATAGAAACCATACAAATAAACTACAAAACCCATTTGTTCTATGTGCATGAATGCAGGTTGTTGTTTTTCTCTCTCTCTCTTTCTCTCTTTTGGGGTGCCGGGGTCTGTGTGCTTGCATTAATCGTTTTTCCAAGGTTCTTCCTCAACAAGCGTGTATTCCGCGGTTGAGCCGTTTGTGGCCGCCAAGGTTACCTGAAAGAGTTATCGACAGATTTGAGAGCATATCCATGTGAACATTCAACAGTAAATGTGAGAGCTCTACAGGGCTTTGGAGCAAACAATTCGGAGCAAACAAACGCAACCAAAAAGTTCAAGATCATTATTTTTTTTATACTGTTGTACAGCACACCAAGGGATAGTTTAATTACTCAACCTCAAACTTGGGCGAACCCATAAGACCTTCGTTCACTTTAGGAACACAAACTTAGATATTATTTGACGAAACTGAAGGCTTTCTGATCCTTCTGAACCAGGTTCAGAAGGACATTGTTAAAATGGTCCATGTTCAGAGGTTCAACCGTAATTTTACGAAGCACACAAAAAGTATTCTCGTAGCTTCATAAAATAATGGTTGAACCACTGATGAACCATTTTAATGATGCCATACTACATTTCTATGCCTTGATCATGGTAGTACCCTTGGATTTTTGGATGAAGGCTCCCTTTAACACGGTGTGCTGTTTGCTTTTCAGATCTTTAGAAAAGTTTGTACCCAAAAAAGACGTATGACTTCTCAAGGCCTAACAGACCAGATTGCAAACACTGCAAAGCAATTAATACATTTATTTCTGCCATTTAGAATTATGTGCTCTGAGGTACATACGTTAAAGGGTTAGTTCGCCCAAAAATTAAATTCTGTCATTATTTTTTCACTCTCATGTCATTCTAAACTCAAAAGACCTTTGTTCATTTTTGTAACACAAATGAAGATATTTTTGATGATATCAGAGAGGTATCTGACCCTCCATAGACAGCAACACGACTGAAATGATCCCAGATCCAGAAACGTGGTAAAAACATCAGTAAAACAGTCCATGTGACATCAGGGGCTAAACTTCAGTTTAGCGATGCTACTAGAATACTATTTTATTTATGCAAAGAAAAGAATGTGACTTAAGTCTTCCGCGATGTTAGAGAGTTTTACAACGCATACGTAGACTTTCCACAAGGCGTAAACAACCGCAGATTAAGGTACCTACCTGTACGTGCTTTGCCCCAGATGTAAAGAAGGCTGATTTCGTCAAATACAATAAAACTTGCGTACACGGTGCTTTGTGATGCTCTCTAAAATCGCGGAAGACATAACTCAAGGGAGAAGAATGGTTGAGTAAATGATGTTGAGCCTCTGATGTCACACAGACTGTTTTATTGATGTTTCTGGAACTGGATCGTTTCAGTTGTGTTACTGTCTATGGAGGGTTAGATGGCTCCAAACAAACAAAATTTCATTCATTTGTGTTCCGAAGATGAACAGGTTTGGGTTTGGAATGACATAAGAGTAATTAATAAAATAATTTTCATTTTTGGGTGAACTAACCCTTTAAAGCCATTTGACCAGTCACCTGTGTATAAATATGAAGAATATTCAGTGACACAAACTGCTCTATGACATTCAACAGAACATAGTTCATTCAAAAATAAATATAAAAGCAAGGTACAACAATAGTGCAAGTTTATGAGTGGTTAATTTGCAAGGCTTCTACAATGAACTGCATTTTTGATACTGGATTAGTTTTTGTTAAACTATAGTTTGCTTCCAGAGCATGCAAGCACAGTAGACAGCAGAAAACAGGATCAGACTTTCTGTCTATTATGCACCAAAAAATAAATGAATCAAAATGAATAAATATGAAGATGTGTCTACTCTGAAGTACTGATCTAGCCCTGCATTGTTAATTCTTAGGCTATGCTTAATTGGTGGTGTTCTCAAACTTGATTAGAAAAGCCTTTAGGCTTAACGCAAAGCTGCAGTCTATAACTTTTTGTGTTTTGAAAATGTTCAAAAGTTTATAAAATAGGTGAGTTTACCATGAATCTTTTCCCAACGGTTTTCCAGACCATGTTTTTGGCGTCGTCTTGAATCACTATGGTTCAGTACACCTGTATAATAACTGCTTATATTGTGACTATTTAGACTGGTACAGACTGGCTGCGTGACTCGTCATAGATGCAGAAAGAAGTAGATCCGCCTACTTCCGTATGTTCTTCCGCAAGACACACACAGTTCTGTTAATTAACTGCTAGAGTGCCAACATTTATGGACTGCAGCTTTAATAATCACTCAAACTCAAAAACTCATTTAAGCATCCGTATCACAAATACATAAATATTTTTTGAATAAAGCCTGTTTTCCACCATCACTTCACACCATACCCTGACTAACTGCCTGCTGGTGGACTGGGGCTGTGATAGGTATAACCTGTAGTTGATTATATCTAAATTTATGTAAGCTGCACATAATATTTAAATAACTGATGTAGAAAAAAAAAAAGATTTTTATGCACTGATGTTAAAAACATACAATATTTAGTTATGCTCAAAATATGATCAGAGAAAAGAAGCAAATTTTTAAGTGCATATGGAATTATACTGTAGCTACCATATATGCACATACACGCATCCATGTTTGTGCACATACATATATGCAAACATGCAAAAAAGACATGGCGAGCATGCAGGGATGTGTTATGTAGATGGCTCTACGTCCATAAGCGTGACTTGTACCTTGCAATCATCTACTAAGACTGAATTTTGAGCAGCATAGACGCACTGGTTGGAGTTGTTTTCATGATGGTTTTTGAGGTCATCATAGTAGGACTGGGTCTTGGTCATCATCTCTATGTCATCAGACTTCCCATGTTGGGCATCCAGAGCATCCAGCTCCGCCTTGGACAGATGGTAGACGATGCCGGCCCCATACGAGTCTCCAACAACGTTAACTGAGGTACGGAAACGATCCCTGAGGAGAAAAAAAAATCAAAAAACAAATCCAAGGCTCTGTTCAGCAGTCACATATATCTTAAATATGACAGTATGCAGAGAATGCTATCACTGGACATTTAAAAGTCCCAATCTGGATCAAACAGAACTAGAATCAGAATACTCACAGAAGCCAATCGACAGCCACCAGCAGACTGATATCTTGAGTAGGAAGTCCAACGGCTGTCAGAATGAGTAACATGGTGACCAGTCCAGCACTGGGGATACTCGCTGCCCCAACGCTGGCAAGTGTTGCTGTAAGACTAAATAATGGGAATGCAAACACTTAAGATTCATTCATATTTACACATAAAGCATTTAGTAGAAAATCTTGTCCAGAATGTACACTATTGTTAGTTAATACATTCATTGTGTTACCATATAAATTTATAGACCTACAGACAGGCTGTTTATTTTCATCGTTGCATAATGAGTTATTTTCTTATTAAAATTGCACCAAAATCAAGTTCATTTTTTGACCAGCGAATGTTTTTCACGTCATCGACACATCAGAGGCAGTAGGTGCATCGTATTTCCGTTTTCAAGAACTTGCAGGTTATACAGTGTTCTTTGGCTACGTGTGTGTCAGAAATTCTGTTATTTGCCCAAAATATCTTATTATAAAGGATTCAGGGTAACACTTTAGAATAACGTTCCGTTTTAAGTCATTTATAAGTGATTAGTAAATTATGAAATGTTCATCTACAAAACATTCACAAATGATTAATAAGTGATTATTATGTTTAGTTAATTAATTTACAAATCATTTACAAGTTGTGCTATGTTGAAAAACACAACAAAAATGTTTTTTTAAATTTAATTAAGTGTGTAAACCCTTTGTCTCATTAGGACAGATGATTGTGTTCTGTGTGGAGTGTGTGGGATCTACTGATAATGTAACTAGTTTTACCCTCAACTGAAGTTCACATGAGGTGCACAGTGCTAAAATACTCCATGTGTTTACCATCCCAACATATCGTCTGTGACACAGCCCATTGAGAGGCCACAAGCCCAACCTCCACTTCTCCAGGAAATGATAGATAGTCCCTTCACCTTTGTATTTCTCAAATTTCCCGCACTGGTCAAACCCATATTGTGGTGTGTGCACTAAGAAGAAAGTAGTCTACACTTATACACATGCAGCCATTTAGAGGAGCAGCCTCTTCCATTTAAAATGTTTTTCAGATAAAATACCACATTTAATCAAAGTGCTTAGTTTAGAGGCCCACCCCAGACTTTCCACATCTCTAGACAGGGGTGCCACATGATTTGCTCTAATCATGAATATCCCAAAGTGGCTTCTCTTGGTGAGACATAAGACCCAAGATATGGATCAGCCAAAATGGAACCACTAACAGATGATGCAGTGCACACTCTACTGAAGACTGATTTCAGGATCAACTGACCCAGGATGTGTACTGCCTTCAAACTTGGTTTGATCTTAGTATCCTGTTGGCTCTTAATAGCGTCTAGAAACTATAAAATAAAGCAGCGGCCAGAGGAGCACTCTGGCCTGTGTGAGACATGGGAGGAAGAAAGTCCAGAACGATGCGAGACTAGGCTTAGAGGCATCCAACATGAAACTAAGTTTTACAGTTGCAAGCAGAAACTTGAGTCTGCTGGCAAACGTAAACCGTGGGAGGGAGGAAGCCCTTGCTTTTCTGTACGAAAATCGAAATGCGTGAACGAGCATTTCGCAGTTTTTAAGTAAAAAACTGGGGATGCTTACGCAATGAAAGCTTGAACAGTCTGCAGTATGTATGCCAATAGAGATGGTCACTCAGTAAACTAGCCTTGCGTGGATTAGATTTACCTGTATTACTCCTGCCATGACACCCTGTGCATTCACAGTCTTTAGTCAACATCTCAGGATTGGCCACAATCAGTCATCCTTTTTCAGCACAGAAAAATACAGACTGTAAATTAAGAGATTCAATCTGGGAAGGTGGCATTTCCACCCAGATTGGTTCTTTGGTATCTGCCCTAATACAAGGACTTACAAAGCAGAATGAGTCATGGAGTGAGGTTCTGGGAAGAGTAAGACACTGACCTTTCATAGATTTGAGCTCAGCATCGGAACACCAAAAATCAAACTAATGCAGTGCCTCCATAATCGCATAACTAGAGTGGAAAAATAAAATAGCCTCTGTGAAGCACTTTCATTTTTGTAAGTTTCTGTAAGACCATTGTTTGATTTATCCCACAACTCCTCGTTCCATGCTTAACCGTGACAGACCGCCTGACATACAAGCAGCAAGCAGTGCCTCCATGTTTTTTTGTATCCATTATGTGTTATAGCTGAGAACAGAGGCCAAGGTTCCCACTTAAACACGATAAAAAAAACAAAAAAAAACTGCAACTTTGTGCAGCAAAGTGGCAGACAAGACTACTTTTGTGATATTTAATCAGATTAAGACTACACAAACTGAATCTGCTGCTTCATTTTTAAAGACTAAGGTTTATATCTCATACTTGTTTCCTGTGGGCAATGGTCATTAGTTTAGAGATCACGGGCCTTATTTATAAAATGTTGCAAATTAAATTTGATCTTACAGTGATTTGAAAGACCTTAATTAGCTGTAATTGTGCTTCTATTTACAAAAACTAACTGTAAAAGATAAGTTGATATTGAAGTGTTCAATAGAATAAAAGAATAGATTATAAATATAATAAAATCATATTTTTCAAATGTTAATCCTATTCCCCTGGTTTCACAGACAAGGCTTAAGCCTAGTCCAAGACTAAAGGTAAATCTGAGCTGTTTCAAATGAAAGAAACTTGCACTGACTGCTCTTTTAACAAGACAGTGCCTTTGTTTTATCTTTTTTCTAAGGCGTGCTTATAAAAATTTCTGAAATGTCCTAATTGAACTATGGCCTAATCCTGGCTTAGGCTAAACTCTGTCTATGAAACCGGGCCATTGAGTTTATCATTTTAACATTTTTAAACGTGATTGCATGCATGACCACTACATTTACTTGCTTTTACGTGAATTGATGCTTTATTTATTTTCAATTACTTTCAATTTAATATTACATTTCAATATTTGTGATTTGGAATCAACATCATAGAGCAGGATTGACTCTGTGACATTGCTTTTTCTTTTTTTTGAAAATTAAACATTGAGCATTAGCTAAGGGTAATAAGTTACCTTGAAATATCACTTCATTATACTTATTACCTTACAAGTCCCACGTTATATTAAGTGTCCCTAATACATGTGTACTCACACAGTAAAGCTCTTGTGCTCCCCCTAAGAATAAGAAATCCACTCGACGTGTGGCTAAAATCTGATAAAACCAGTGATTTCAAGCAAATTAAGCACAGACAGATAACAATCTGAAAAAGAGTTGTCATAGCACAAGCATGTCCTTTTAAGGCATCAGTGACACCACGTCTCAGCAGGTGGTGTTAGCGCCATAAGCCAAAGAACCGACATACATCTATAAAGGCTTCAGACAATCATCACACCTGGTTGGGAGAGCACCGGACCCTATGAAAGGAAACTTTAGTGATCCCACGTAAATTTCTGATGATACATTTCCAACTGATGTAAACATGTACAGTAGATAAGATATACACCTAATTAATGTGTCAAAACGTGTATTGTTTTGATAGTGGGCTAGATTTGATGAACTTACGGTCAGGGTTAGGGTTAACCAACAAAAACCCAGGAATATATGCTTAATATATTATTTATGCTTAGCTCTGTCTGTAACATTAGTTAAGTTTATATTATATATATATTATATATATATAATTAATAATATTTTTTATATCTCTTTTGTCTTACCTGACAGTGACGATTTGGCCAGGATCTAAAACTATTCCGTTCATCTGAGCAATAAAAATGGCAGCCACTGCCTCATAGAGGGCTGTTCCATCCATGTTAATTGTTGCTCCAACAGGAAGCACAAAACGTGTAACTCTCTTGTCAATACCAAGGTTTTCCTCAAGACACCGGAACGTTACGGGAAGTGTGCCAGCACTAGAAAAAGAAGAAGAGGAAAATTCTCAGATAATGAATTATGCTTGGTGTTATGCTGCAATAATTGGCAATTTGTGATTTATTTATCTTTTGAGCCAGCATGAGAGACAATAGTTTTGTATAAAAAATAAATCTGCATCTGCAGAAGATTAATGCCTGCTTCTACACTACAGCCTGTTGCCCACAATTCTACATCACTCTGCTTAGCCACACCCACATATTCTACATGACTGCCTGTTTAGTTCTGCCCACCGAATTGCACATATAGTGTTTACAAGAAAAGCGAATGTAGGGGCCTGTATCATAAAACAAGATGACCAAATAAGTCGGGTTAATGTAAGTTATTCTGATTTATTGTCAATTAATCTGATTCAAAATAAGTCAGACTAACTGAAATAAGCCTGGCCTGAAAAAAAAAAGAAGAAGAAGAATGTTTCAGCTGCTTTTTTCCATATAGTGTAAGTCAAAGAGATTTAACATTTTTAGGTTCCATAAAGAAAATGAAAGTGACATAAAATAAAGTCACTCCTCATTCAGTCTAAATAAAATATGGTGACAGGTCAGTAACACCAAACCAGGCCGTTTCTCATGTGTCTTGATGTCATGACATAACAACCTATGACATATTACTGACTTGGGCTGGAGTTGTGTGAATACATTTTTAGTTAAAAATGCCTAAATACAGTATAAACTCTATAGCAATTACTTTATTGCTTATATCGACACCAGATGTAAACTATCCCATAGTGCAGCACTAAACTGCTAATTGTGTGACAGTTACAGTAGTATTCCAAACATTAACATCAACGATTTCTGTACATTTGCTTAGTGTGAGAAGCGAATCAAAATCCTTCAGGCTGTGTAACATTACATTTTAATAAGAAATGCATGGCTCCATGGAATGAATATATAATTCATGCAAAGGTCACGCAGAGTAATTTCATACCTAGAGGCTGTGCCCAGAGCTGTGATCCAGGCCTGGAAGATGCCCATGAAGAACGAGAAGGGGTTTTTCCGAACAATTGCAAAGTATATGCATGGCAGGAATATGGCACCATGGATGATCAGGCCAATAATAACCGTGATCATGTACATCCCCAGCTGCCTGGCCACCACCTCCAGATCTTTGATAGAGATGATCTTTCCACAGATCAAGCAGGCAATGCCAAAGGGAGAGTACCTATAGAGTCAGTCCCTAATGTGAGTCCAGCCGTATAAAACATACCAATACTGGGCTTAAACAGCTAGAAGGCATAAAAATCACAACTGACCACATGATCATGATAACCAGCTTCATCACGATCTCATTGAGTATGGTGAAGAAGTCAATCATGAGCCTAGCTTTCTCTCCCATCTTGCCCATGCAAATACCAAAGGCAATGAAGAATCCAATGAGTCCTGGAACATAACGAAACACAATACATCAATCAATATTTCAACTAAAAGGGAAGTCATTATCTACCAATATCTGCAGGTATGGTGGCCCTACCCAGCACATTCATTCCGCTCTTGAACTGGAGAGATTTCTTGTCTATGAAAATTGGGGGTGGTTTGGTGGCGTTGAACAGAGAGTCAGTGCTGTTGGTGTCTTCAAAATCAGGCTGAACTTCTACCTTCTTCACGACGGTCTGGATCTGTTCATTTTAACATTACCTCAATCAATTACACCAAGTTTAATAGATCGATTAAGAAAAATTCATAAATTGTCTCACATCCAATTTGTACGTATTTTACGAGATGGCTAATTCATACAAATTTGTATGACCTCACCCGTGTGATTTCATACAAATTAGCAACACATAAAATACATACAATTTAGCCAAAATCATATGAGTGAGGTCATACAAATCTAATTCAATTAGACACTTCGTAAAATATATACGATTGCCTTGAAATTGGGCGGGGTGAGCACATTTTCACATCATATGTGTTCATATTAAGAACAGCAGAAATTAGCATGTATTTACACAATATGTATACAGTTTCAAATTTATAGCGGAAATCTCCTGATATAAAGTGAGTCTGAATCTGCTCTCTGTGGAACTCTTACCTGCTGGAAGCAAGCCTGAACCAAGTTCTCAGGGAAGAGGTTTCTGATAAGGTCAAAAAAGGCATCAAGACTGGAAACCTCATCATTCTTGGCTCCTTCTCCTAGATTCTCCTTGAGTTTTGGGTTTCCGGGGTGGATGAGGAGCACCAGGATGACCCCCAGCACAGCAGCAATGACAGTAGTGGTCATGTAATAAATCATGGCTCTGGAACCCAGACGACCACTCGACTTTGGATCCAGACCAGCGAGACCTTAGTTAGGGAGATGTGTCATATTAGTTTACACAGTCATTCTCTCATATAGTTAACACAACTCATTCATTTTTTCCCAGGTCCATTATGTTTTGTAAAATATTCAGTTATGTACCACTCAGTCAGATTGATAGACATACAGTTAGGTCCATATATAATTGGACACTGACGCAATTTTTACAATTTCTGTATGTGCTTAGAGATTGCAACCATTTTTATACACAGTCTCCTTATTTTCAGGGTCTCGCATGTAATTGGACAAATGAATAGAATCATAAATAACATGTTCATTTTCACTCTGTTGTTAAGAATCTTTGTAGGCTCATGGACATCAGGAGAGACTGGGTTTCTTCTGACTTTCTGACTGCTCTTTCTGTCTTCAGTTTTGTCTTCCGCGAGTAAAAAATTGTCGGTTAATCTGGTTGAGATTAGGAGATTGGCTCTGCCATTGCAGAATATTCCATTTTGCTTTTTTTCCTTCAAAACAGTAATGAGCGCATGAGCTGTTCCAAGCCTTGTGCAGCTTGTGGTAGAATCTGCGTATTTGCTCTGGGGAAGTCTTGCTCTTGTTGGAGCCTTCAAGTTTCATTTGGTTTTAAACACGAAAATTTTGTGCTTTTATTCATTTTATTCAGATGTCAAATATATCCTGAATTAGTGCTGCACGATTAATCATATCGCAATCGTAATGTCAGCCTATGTGATTACATTACAGCAAATGTTGCGATTATTTTAAATGAACAAATGCATTCGTGGACGTAACAAGACATTCATTCTTGCGTTCACACCAGACACGAATGAAGCGATAAGCATGAGTGATTGAAATGTTAAGTCAATGCAAAGACGCAATTAGACATCCTGCAGCGCGATTCAAACGAATTAAGAGAGGCGCGTTAAACACGCCGGTTTTACTGCAAGCATTAGCAACGCGTATGCAGAGCAGGAGAAGTGCGTGCCGATAATGCTTTCATACTGGCAGCGCTTGTCGCGCACAGCTGGTACTGCTGCTGGCTATAGACAAGCATCTTTCTGTCGTATTTTCCAGCGTTCTTCTCCGAACACTGTGTGCCATGTGCTTTGATTTATGTAATTTCTTTGCACATGCTACGCACTGCTGCGCCGCCCCTGTGTGCTGACAGCTCTCATCCGTTAACATGGGCGCAAAAAAATATGGCTGCTTACGCCCTGCTGATGCGTGCAGTGTGAAACCGGTGTGAACTTGAAATGTTCAAACGTCCAACTACATGCAAATAGCCAGATATATACTTGCCCAAGTCACCTCAGGTGTGAATGGACATTTAACAAAGAGGGATTTGAGGAAATGATTGGCACACTGGACAAGAGATACCAAAAGAAATATACTAGAAATATACTACTTATATAATATAAGTATATGTTACATCCTGCTAAAATGTTTTGGGACAACATCTAAAAAAATATAAAAAAGGGTATTTGTTTTATTTATCTGTACTTTTGTCTTTTAAATTTTATTTGAATGTTAATTGAATGTAATTTAATTCAGTAATGTAAACATGTAACTGTTGTTTAATTTTGTAGAGTTTAGTTTTAATTAGTTGTTGCTAGATTGCACTGTATACTGTCTCTCAGTTGAGAAATACAGATTTCAGCATTATTAGTCATCTGTGTGTGCATTTTTCTTGATAACAAGCAAGTTGAGTCCAACCACTTGTTTATCGTGTCGCAAATCGCAATTTTGACCTTAATAATCGCAATGTGACATTTTTCCCAAATCGTGCAAGCCCTATCCTGAATATGTCCACAATAAATGTGACCATTGAAAAACCATTTATCACTATTAACTATTTGCTAATCAGCATGTACTGTATATTACTAGCATATCAGATGTTTATTAGTATTTAATTATAAAGCATATATAAATGTTTGATCATATTTTATGTACCTTCATCCGACCGATACCTGAACTTAACAACATTACTAACTATTAATAGTCACCAAATTTGTAGGTTAGTGATGCAGAAGTTGTCATTCACAGTTAAAATAATTGTGAGAATTGATCCCTTAACTAAAGTGTTTCGGTCAGTTTGTAAATAATAGCAGATATATACAGTATATAATATATATATATTAGGGGTGTAACAGTTCACAAAAATCACGGTTCGGTTCGGTATGTTTTCGATACGGCAAAAATACAATAAAAAATAGAATTTTTAAAACATTTTTTTCACATTTTTATTTATTAAAACTAACATAATATGACCTTGTTTTTCCCCCCCTTTTCTTTTACTTTGAACAACAATGGAGCTATACTT
>JAUMHG010000079.1:14948759-14960355 GCA_032359395.1 Enteromius anoplus | reverse complement strand
TTTATTAACTAGTTATAATGGTTAGTTATAAATAATTAACAAACTATTAACTGTTATTTAACAAGTCATTTATATCCAATTAACTAACAGTTTATTAATGATCTATTAACTAGTTATAACAGATAGTTATTATAAAGTGTTACCGAAGTGTTTTTTGTGAAAGATGCATCTCTTACTTTCTGAAATCTGTCGTCCTCAGCCCGGCCTGCGGTACGATCACACTCACTAGACTGATAAACTCAAGCCAGATTTCACACCATGGCTGGTGCTTGGCCACAGATCAACATGAGTTTAACTACATGTTTAGGTTTCAGACGTAGTAGAAAATGATAGTGATAGTTCGTAAAAATGGAGAAAATAGCCTTTCAAACATAATTTGACGTGTTTTACTTTAACTCTGACAATGTGTTTAACTTGAATTCTTCTCCCGGTTCTAGCCACTTACGGGGGACCCAAAAAGCACCGAGTGCGGCGCGAGACAAGATCTGATGGGTGAATGCGGGCGGTAAGGTTCTCATGTTAGTGCGGGTTGCGGGAGAGTATAATTATTCGCGGGACTCCCGCAAAATGCATTTATCTTCAAATTAATTTAATAAAAACAAATATTCTGTTATTTTTCTACTGCACAAAAGCAACAAGAACGAATAAAGTAAAAAGACTTTACAGGCGCAGGCTCGGAAGCTAATTCTCACGTGGTTCATGAATATATAAGCTGTACTTGTTTTTTCTACTTTACTGAAGAAAACAAAAAGGCTCGCTCCCGTTCTGAAGCAATATTAGGCCAAATGCTTTTCTGTTTCAACACTTGAGAAATCAGCGTTTATTATTATTTGTTTCATCGCAAAATTATCGACCTGTTTCTAACTGTATTTCTGTGTTCTGAAAGGCTCCTCGTTTGTGTCTATATTCATCATTCCATTTAATTAAACTCAAATAAAATGAAACATATTTGTTTATTATCCATTTCTATTTTATTTGTATTCAAAAGAGAAGCAAGTGAAACACATAACGGAGTAGCGGGAAGAAGCGGTAAAAATAAAACTACTTATATGTTTACCTGCGGGCTTTTGCGGGCGGGAGAAAATAATATATATTTTTGCGGGAGCGAGACTGAAAAATCCGTCCCTCGCAGTTCTCTAGTTGCATGTCTTTTGAGAGAAAAGGAAGAATTTAATCGTGAGCAAGATACATGTCACTCCCTCCCTGTAAAGAAACATGGCTGCTCATTATAATTCACAGATGATTTCATATGACCCGTTCTACCCCTGCCTTGAGGCTGGGCCAAACACCTCTCCCCTTGAGAGCATGCCAAATACACACAACCTTTACTCAGTTATATGTAAGTGTGAACTTGTGAAGATATATTTAGAATCAGAATAATAGGTGCCTTTGTCATTACATGCATACTAATTTAAAAGCATGCTGCTAAGAAATGCAGGTGCAATAAAGATGTCAATATTAAAATTGTTATTTCAATAGATTTAAAAAAAAAACAACAACAACAGTCTTATGTAAAGTGTATTATGCAAATCAAATATTAAAAAATCTATATGTATAATTATTAACCATCTATGAAAAATGGCAGTTTGACAGTTTTGCTTTCTTCAAAAACGGCCAGGAGGACAGTGTGTTCTGTAAAAGGATGCGAACAGGAGGTGAGCTGGCAGAGTTTCAGGATGTGTACTGTGTGTGTGTGTGTGAGGGACCGACAAATAACAACTCAAACAACAATAAAGAGAGGAATAAAGGATCATGCTGTTTCTTTCAGTCTTTTTCATCCAAATACGTTTCGAAAGCCATTTATTTCAATTTCAAATTATTCGAAGAATTATTCTTGAACATGGCCGTAAACTGCAATACTCACTCTGAAGGCATCGTTCAGCATGTTTATTATGCGTGGTGTGTGTGCTCAGACATACAAGACTACAGTCAAATCCGTTATTACTCGACAAGTGTGAAAAGGCTTTTAAAATTTTAATTGGCACCGGAATTGTGCAACTTTTGTGATTTCCTGACCCCTCAGCACAGTGTTAATGTGGATTATATAAGAAATACAAACCTACAGAGTGTGAGACTCATCATTGCAGTGACCATCCCATCCACCCGCTGGACAAAAGGTAAAAACAGCAGCCGGCTCAGATCTGCCATGTCCAGTCGCTGGGAACTTGAGCTAAACTCTAGCGAAAGCACCTTTAGGGCCGCCCTCGCAAACATCAAACTACAAACTACAAAATGTCACAGAAGTCACCAAAAATACAGGCGAAAGCAACATTCATTAACAGGTGTAATGCTAGGGCGCAGTAGAGACTGTATCTTTGGCCACTTAAATATATTGCTGCATCATTTTACTTCAAGTAACATATTCAGCAGAGCTAAATGTCTACTGGCTGACCATCTACACCATCCATGTAAATCATCATTTCACTCTGCTCTTAAGTAACAGTGAGTAACTTTGCAACTACATGTCAACTAGCCGTGTTAGTTAGAAGGCTACTAATAGTTAGTACAATGTCATTAAGTGGAAATCTTTATACTCCTCAGCCATAATGTGTGTGCAATCAACTTTCTTGGTCAAGCATTGTGTGGTATTAGCTTCGATCAAAGTCAACATGTCCTCCAACCAATATAGGCCCGTATAGGTCGTTTGTACATAGCAGTGAAATACGACCCATCGTATTAAAGCCTACACTTACACATGCTAAACATGCGCCCCTACCGGTAACAGGACATTTAAATTTTAAGGACAATAAGGTTTTTTTTGTTTTTTTTTGCCTGCAAAAAGTACTTTTGTCACTTCATGACGTTACCGTTGAACCGCTGATGACAGATGGAGTATTCTGCCGATGTCCTTCATACTTTTCTGTACCTTGACAGTGGCAATTATTTGGCCTACCGGTTTTCATCTAAAATATCTTACATTTTATTCCGAGGACAAATAAAGCTTTTATTGGTTTGGAATGACATGGTGCGTGATTAATGACAAAATGTCCATTTTGGGGTGGAGTAACCCGTTAATATGTGCATTGAGTCAAAGGTACACACGTCTCTCCAGTCCTGAAGGAATGAGCTGCTGTCCTATTAAAACACACCAAGCCAGGCATCAGATGCTCGTGATTTCTTGACAGTTTTACTTCTTCCACTGCTAGGATTTTAATTATTCTGGAAAGATGACAGACTCCTTGGAGTTTAAATTCCTCACCAGGCATCGTTTGGAAGCCGACACAGGTGGAATGTTGTGTGTGTGTGTGATGTGACTCAATGCCATACCAAAGGAGGCCATCTCTCCCTCTCTTGGCCGGGACCATGTGAAGTTTCCCGGCTACCCATCTGAGGGCTTTTGTCCTACCCCAGGAAAGTGGCAGTGCCCCCTCTCACTCCCCCGAGCAAAGACTTGGCTTTAATCTGGCATGGAGAGGATGCCAGCCCCATTCAGGCCGCTGATGTCATGAATATGCCCACCGTGGGAGAGCAGCGGATGGACCCGCAGGGGGGCGAAGCTCCATTCTCCTTTCACTCAATCCACTCTCTATTGGGATGAATCACTCTTTTAGGAATGGCAGGCCACTGTGAGGCACAATTGATGGCGATTATCCCAATTTTATGCTACCTTCCAGAGTGAGAAGATACTCTCTCTGACTCTCTTTCTTCCTGTGTCTCTCTCTCTGACAGCTATTAGAACCTTCTGGCCTTTCTTGAACCAAATATGCACACACACAGAGAGCTTTCTTCAACAGCTTATAACATAATAAATGGATAAAACTTGAATGAAATGCAGATTAAATTTACACCTTAAAGAAAAAGACAAACATCCATCATCGCAAAACGTGTTGACAATGATCTAGTATATCATGCTCAGACTGCTACATTTTACAAGAAGCTTCACATGATGTTGTTACTGTAGGTTCTGTTCCAGAATCTGCACTAAAAGGTGTGATCTTACTGTAAATCTCTCTTTCACATTTTATTTCATGAAGAAAGTTACTGGCACATTCAAGATATTTTAAGTAGTCATAATTATAAAAATGTCTGAGAAGGCTAAGAGCAGAAAGCTCAAATCATTGACCATAAATGACCATTTAGCCGATGTTTGTTTGTTATTATTAGGTAAATATAGTAAAATGATTCACAGAATATTACCTTATTTGCTGGAAATTTCACATAGAAATCAGAAATATCATAAATTGCAGCTTATGATACAAAATCCAGATATTCTTTTCATTATAAATTGTGCTTATGTTAGCAGAAAACAGAACAAACATTATCATAGTGTCCTAGCCGGCCGGTGTGGGTTAAAGTCATGACTGCAGCTGACACACACGCTGTCCGGGGGTCGAGACTCGGGGCAAAAGTGAATGTCTAGACAGAGGTCAAATGCTTGCTGGAGGACACACACAAGCACACACATGAATGTTCCCATCAGGTCAAACTAATAGCAGGGACGATAAAGCATTTACATTTTAAGGGCTGAATCACACTTGCAATGCAATTCAATACCAATTCTGTGTTAACACATAAATCCTGATTATGACATAACATTCTTGATTATCACACAGCTCTTTCTCGATTCTGATTGGATGTTCTTCAAATTTCAACTTTGTTTACTTATGTAGCAATCGAATGTGTAATAATTACACCTTCGTTATTTTCCCTTACGGCCTCTACACATTTTTTCGTGTCTGTTTTATCTGACACACTCAGTTCAGTTCATGAATCTGTCTCAAGTCAGGTCACCTCTATTTATTTAGCCCCTATTCAATATAGATTGTGCCAAAGCAGCTTCACGATACGAAACAGTACACTTCAAACAAAATCAAAGAACGAATTGAAATGATGTCATTTCAAACACAATCAGGCCGAAACAAGTTCGTTTTGAGTTTGTTTTGCCAGTTCTATTCGGCTCACCAAAGTGAACTTTTTGGGGGAGTTTGTTTTAGCTCCTAAACACCTTTGAGCTACTATTTACCATTACGCAATCGGTAGGTGTGTTCTAAAACTCCACCTTCTTTGACGCGAGATTTTTTTCCACTGTTTGTTTCTCATTCAGAGGAGGTCATGTAGGAGAACAACATCTCCTAGTAACTAATATGAACACATTGGAGTGTTGAATAGCTGAGCTAACAAAAATTGACGATGAAGGGCCGCTATAAAGGGTATACAATAAATTAATTGCCAAACGAACAAACACTTTTCAGACTATGAGCCACGGACACTTAAAGGACTGGAATGGTTCTTTTGTATTGTAAACATGATAATTAACTCTGAATTGCTGCTAATTATTAATCTTTTGACTATATTATTCTGACGATCCATCTCACACCTAGATACACCATTGTTGTTGTGGTTAGGTGATAAGCATGAGCGTCGTGATTCATGCATTAATCTACACCCCGCCTCCAGCAGTGTGGGGGTGTTGGAATGTTCAGAATCAGTATACCGTCACTTACAGTATACCGCCTTTTCCAACTTCTTTCTGCCCCTTAACGAAAAACGAAATCGAACTTTGTTTGAAGTACAGTGGGTACGGAAAATATTCAGACCCGTTCAATTTTTCACTCTTTGTAGCCATTTGCTAAAGTTATTTAACTGGGGTAAAAAATTTTCAATCATTAATGTACACACAGCAACCCATATTGACAGAAAAACACAGAATTGTTGACATTTTTGCAGATTTATTAAAAAAGAAAAACTGAAATACCACATGGTCCTAAGTATTCAGACCCTTTGCCCAGTATTTAGTAGAAGCGCCCTTTTAATACAGCCATGTGTCTTTTCAGGAAAGATGCAACTTTTGTTGGATCCTCTGCCATTCCCCCTTGCAGATCTTCTCCAGTTCTGTCAGGTTGGAGGGTAAATGTGGGTGGACAGCCATTTTTAAGTCTCTCCAAAGATGCTCAATTGGGTTTAAGTCAGGGCTCTGGCTGGGCCAGTCAAGACCAGTCACAGAGTTGTTGTGAAGCCACTCCTTGGTTATTTTAGCTGTGTGCTTAGGGTCATTGTCTTGTTGGAAGGTAAACCTACGGCCCAGTCTAAGGTCCTGAGCACTCTGGAGAAGGTTTTCATCCCGGATATCCCTGTACTTGGCCGCATTCATCTTTCCCTCAATTGCAACAAGTCGTTCTGTCCCTGCAGCTGAAAAACACCCCCACAGAATGATGCTAAGACCACCATGCTTCACGGTTGGGACTGTATTGGACAGGTGATGAGCAGTGCCTGGTTTTCTCCACACATACCGCTTAGAATTAAGACTTGGTCTCATCAGACCAGAGAATCTTATTTCTCACCATCTTGGAGTCCTTCGGGTGTTTTTTTTTAACAAACTCCATGCAGGCTTTCATGTGTCTCGCACTGAGGAGAGACTTCTGTCGGGCCAGTCTGCCATAAAGCCCAGACTGGTGGAGGGCTGCAGTGATGGTTGACTTTCTACAATGTTCTACCATCTCCCTACCACATCTCTGGAGCTCAGTCACAGTGATCTTTGGGTTCTTCTTTACCTCTCTCCCAAGGCTCTTCTTCTCCAGCTCTAGGAAGGTTTTTGCAACCTTGGCCAGATCTGTGCCGTGCCACAATTATGTCTCTGAGCTCCACAAGTAGCTGTATTGTGAGCTGTAAGGTCTTCCTGTATATAGACCGGTGTGTGGCTTTCCTAATCAAGTCCAGTCAGTATAATCAAAAACAGCTGGACTCAAGTGTAGGACCATCTCAAGTATGATCAGAAGAAATGGACAGCACCTGAGTTAAATATAAATATTATAATCATTGGGAAAACATAAAAATCTAAAATATATGAAACTTTTCAATATTAGCAATGATTTTTTTTTTTTTTTTTTTCAAGTGCGGGTCTTAATTCTTAGGACCATGTGATATTTCAGTTTTTCTGTTGTTATAAATCTGCAAAAATGTTAACGATTCTGTGAATATGGGGTGCTGTGTGCGCATTAATAAAGGGGAAAAAAATTACTTGATTTGATTGATTGATTGATTTTAGCAAATGGCTGCAATATAATAAAGAGTGAAACATTTAAGGGGGTCTGAATACTTTCTGTACCCACTGTATATCAGGGCCTTTAGTCCAAAACGTTACATGTAGCAAGGTGTTTCTTTAGAAACAAATTGAAAAGAATTAAAACTAGAAGAAACAGAATAGATATACCTAGTGCTAGAGAGTCAGGAACAGCATGTATAGACCTCAGCATTAGCTTACTGTTCCCCACATACAATACATAAATAAGCAATTTGTCATTTCTGTACTGCTATTCAGAAGCAGCCATCTGCATCATATTGCAGGTTTTGTGTGAGCTGTGAGGTAAGATATAAACACATGAGCGACCCATATGTGCACTCGATCAGTGTGCATGGGCGCACTCTCATTGTGCTGGGAAGCTCGTTCTGTATGTAATGAGCCAGTGATTAGGAAATTCTGGGTTGTGCACAGGTTTCCGATTTGAGCTTTAATGATGTGTTCACAGATCATTCTGGTTGAAGGGTCACCAGGCTCCCATTCATCTATAGTGAGCACACAAAGAGGCACCTCAGGGGCCAGGGGCCATTCCAGTCCGCTCTCTTATTCCCATGCTTTGTATTTCTCCTTCTCATTTATTTTCTTTAACTCCTTGCTTTATTTATGTCTTAATTTCCCACTCTTGTACAATTGTTTGGCAGATTCTACAAAGCTTTTCTATGGAAATACTTTAAGATATTTTCAATGTAATGTCTACGAGATGACTTGTGTCACACTGTGTACTACCAAAGACAGTTCCCTCATTTGGGAGTATTTAGAAACATCTGCACAGTACAGTAAATAAACGTTTCAAATATGGATCTGCAGTATGACAGTAACACGCAGGTTAGCATTCAAATGCTTTACCAACCCCGTCTGGGTCATTTTGTCCAGTCTTATTACACCAGTATTGTATAACCAGACAAGCATAGAAAATAGTGCCAGCTATTCATCAGATGCCCATTTTGAAATGATTCATCTGCTAATACAGGTTAACACTTTCTTAACTTTAGTGTTCACCCTTTCAAAAACAGCTCTGTCTTTGAATGCTAATGAGCTCTGCTGGCCCCGCCCCTCTCTTCCGTTGGGCCATTCTTTGAGACTGTAAACTTTAGCTGCAATCATAGTGAAACTGGCCAACTAGCACACACTGTAAAAAATGACTGTGATTTTAACGGTAAAAAACTTTGGTTCATCATGTGACTTTCTCATCACCACCTGCTTTTGGTGGTTATCAGTGTAGTTCAAAGGTACAAAATAGATTCCACTACTTTAATAGGTTGGTATATAAACATGATATCAGTTATTACAGTTTATTATTTGAAATTACGGTATTTAACAGAAAACTGTAAATCGTAAAACCGTCATTTTCACGGTTTTATCCTGGCAACCACAGGTGCCAGTTTTTTACTGTAAATTTTACTGATTTTTCTTTTTACAGTGCACTAATTAGGAAAGATGATTTGCAAAAATCATTAAGAAAAACCTCACACTCAGTTATTTTGTAGATGATGCTGGATCATGTTGACTTGAATGTGAATGTGACCCCATTCATGCATAAATAGGTAAAATCAGGATGACTGAAATAGCATAAGCCTGTCAAAACATCTTTAGGACCCCAAAATGCTTCAGATTCTGTGATGTTATCCTGCGAGGCTTTTAATTCAGGTACAGTTATACTTCTATCACATTTCTTCTTCTCTGGCTAAAGTGTGGGTCTAGAAGATGGCAGGAACTCTACATCACATTCACACGGGTAAAGATCATGTACAATCAGTCAATCATTATCAGAAAATACAGACTCATAAGGTGTTGCATCGCAACAAATAAATCAATGCATGAACATGAAACAGAGCTGATTTTCGAATATTTTTCAAAAACATAGCTTCCACTAAGAAAAACATGCTTCTAAAAGGAACGCTAGGGTCAAGGGAAGAAACTCCTGGTGCATAGTGACTTTGTAGACTGAATTTCTGTAAGATATGTATGATCCCACACCATAAATAGCCTTTCCAAGCAGCACCTGCCTTTGGGATAACTGGGTCAAGCTGGCCTGCTTCTTCCCCATTGCACTTTTATCACTTCATCAATTATAGTATTAAATGAGAACTGCATGTCCTGTATACATCCTAACTGGATGCAGTCCACGATTCTTAGTGAGACCGTCATTATGGCTGTGTAGCCAGTGAGCTAGCGTTGAGCTCAGCTAGCAGCTGTTATCTGACTGTAGTGAAGAGTAGCATTTGATCATCTCAGCCTGAACCTCAGAGGAGCTCATTAAACCAAGCACCATCCCCCATGCTTCCATGCAGAGAAGACAAAGCGCACGAGTGGGGAAAGGACGGCAAAAACGGAATATTGACAAACCTTCGCTTCTGCTGGAAACACACACTTGCTCTCAGACGTAACATAACATTCAGCAAAGAGATTGTAAGACAGCTCCTTCACCAAACTTTGGTTAATTTCTTACAGCCTAATTTAAAACACAGTCAGTTCGCTCAGCAGCCATTTTGGTAACTAACTCACAGATATTTCCAGTCATACAAGTAAGCTTCCTATAAACCCAATAGGGGAACACTGAAATCTCAAAAACTACTTGCCAGGCTTGCGTTTTAATGACATATTTTTGGACAGCATATGAATAGCAGCAGAAACGCATTGTAACTTTCCAGACCAGTGCTTCTGGATCCTGTACCCATTTGGCCCTGTTATCAAATAAAACCTTAATAAAACTCAAAGGATTTTTAACAAGTAAATCTTCATCAAAAAGCAGTCAAACATTTCATGTTCATTCAGTTAATGACTGAATCCATGACTGTGTATCAAAAAATGAAGCAAATATACAGCAAGAAAATTCAATACATAATTTGATAAACAAAGATTCTAGGGCTGGGCGATTTGGCCTACAATCAAAATCTCCATTTATTGAACATTTTAACTCGATTATGATTCATGAACGATTCTTTTATTTATATTTTTGCCCTCATAGTTTCGGACAGTAAATATGCTCACAAGTGAGAGATTTTTGAATGCAGGGCGCATTACTTGATTAAACATCAATGTTGAACAACTGAAATTAAGCACACATTGCCTATAAACTAACAGTCACTTTGTACAAATAAAAATAAATAAATAAATCACAAATAAATAACAAAATAAATTATTTTCAATCTTTTTCTTATTAAAAGTAGAGAATAAGCAATTTGAGCAATTAAACAACTCTTGTATATCCTGTAAAAAATATTTTTAACAATGCATTTCTTGCATCTTCTAAAAACTAATATTTTAATGTGCAATGTATCAATGTAAACAACAGATTGCTGTAATGACAACAGAACTCTCCTAAACACGGTTACATGAGGTGATCTTAGTGATCTTGTCATGTCATTATATGAACATGAATATTAAAATTGAAGTTCTGACTAAGAAACACGAGCATGTTAACCTTTTCAGGTTATGTCTTGCACATGTCTGGCTGCGCAGTTTTAGAAAAATGTGATTGTGACGGCACAGTGTATCTACTGTGGAGAGTTTGAACGAGGATTTTAAACCCGCTTCGCTCCACTGTAGCCAAAGAAGTCAAATCCTTTGCGATGTACAGAGACTGGAAGCAGAAGCCCCTCCCATGACGTGAATTCGTGTTTGCTGTGAAGCGAATTTCACGCGTGAATGAAGCGAGTAAACTCATAATGTTCTATTTGCGCAAGTCGCGTCTGGTGTGAACGTAGGGTAACGTAACGGAGCGGGTCACGTGACTCCACACGCAGTATTGTTTTTAAAGGGAATGTAATCGAAATAATAGACCTGGAAACATTTGATCTGGTTCTGAATGGCGATTTCGATTACTTTTCGATTAATTCCCCAGCCCTAAAACAAGCCTGCCCACAATTAATGTAACTTTACTGATTTGCAAATAGAAGAGGCTGCAGATAGCTCTGGAAAATGTTGCTTTAATGTCTGCAATCCATAATTTTTATTAGCATAATATGTCTTACATTTTAAGGGGAATTCCCTCAATGGATCTGATACAAATGAGTTATTTTGAAATGTACATGTATTTCTAATGTCAAGCAGGGAATGCAGTAATGCTGTTGTAGTTGTAGAATCAGAATAGGGCTGGACAATAATTCGATATCAATATATATCGCCAAAGAATTTTTTTAATAACGGTGATATGATTTTTAAACACATTTCCGATATACATTTGAATAAATAATAATTGTATATATTAGCATTTGTCACTGAATGACGTTCAGCCCTCAGCCGTCAGAAAGAGCGTGATGACGTACATCGCAGACACGCTGCCAGCGCTCTGTCATTACACACTCAGCAGTCGTTGGTTTGGTTAAGCTCCGTCGCGTAAAGTTTTAGCAACAAAATGAGAACCCCTGAAAACAATACAGATGTGGATGAATAAGCTTTCATAAGCAATGAGGCAAACGAAATAGTTGATAAGACAGGAAACACTAATTCAGTGGTGTGGAATAATGATGGGTCGTTCTTGAACGATTCGTTCATTTTAAACGAATCTTTAATGTGACTCGGGAAGAACGAGTCGTCTCGGGGAGTGATTCCCTTAAGCCAAAAAAAAAAATGAAC
>JAUMHG010000079.1:14929548-14941159 GCA_032359395.1 Enteromius anoplus | reverse complement strand
GCTGATTACAAGAAAAATACAGGTTGGTCAATAATATGTTCTAAGAAGCTGATAAAAGCACAAATATCAGAGCATGTTCAAATATCTCAAGTGCCCCAAAATCACCTCAGACCCCATTAATCAACCACACCCTAGATGCTATGTTCACCCTAGCGTTCTTCGGTTTCCGACCAACTAAACAGATGCCACCACAACTACTACTTTAAATTACAATCCCCTACTCAACCTTTCCAAACCCTCCAAGCATTCCTAACTTAGAGAAGCTCGTTTGCCTCTTCCCCTCTAGAGCGCCTTTTTGTAGACAAGTCAAACCATCACCAGGTTTTGGTTCCAAAAGCACCTTAAGTCCGTCCTCTCTAGATCCGGAATCGACCCAGACAGATTTTCCTCCCACTCCTCCAGGATTGGAGCCGCTACCACAGCCGACAAAAGAGGATTGCTCCCTAACCAAATTCAAACCCTCGTCCGTTGGTCCTCCGAAGCCATTAGAAATTACATCCGTTTAGACCTAGCCTCCATTCGCCATGATATGCAAACCCTCGCCAGTCATACTCAAAGCCCAGATTCGCCTCATACTTCAACCCAAAGGTAATTTTTTTCTCTCCTCTCCTTTCCACAGAGCCGACTCCGCAGAGGCTGCCCATTCCAGCCCCCTACCTCTGCAGAGGTCTTTTTTACTTTACCCACCCCTGCAGATGTCGCTAAACCTTTGCAGGGGTTTCTCTCCCGCCTCCGCAGAGGCATCCCTAACCATTTTTAAAGCCCAATGTCCCACCCAATCTCCCATATTGTTTATTTTTAATATATTTGATTAAATTTCTACCACCTCTAACTGTCTAACTATGTCTGCTTTATTAACAGGTCTCTGGTCTTCCAGCCCAGACGTTTAAAAAAAAAACCCGTCCAGCATCCTCTCACCTTGCTTCTTTGGGGGGCTGCGAATTTTGCTGCTGTCCTCTCGAGCTTCTTTGGGGGGCAGTCGGAGATCGAGCCAGGCGCCGAACCCTTGCCCGCGCTAGGGTTCAAGCTATTAGGGTTCGGAGTCTGCCATTCTCTCGGCTTGCTCCCCGGACAGCACGCCAAATTCGCTATTTAATTTTTTAATGAGGAAGTGTGAACTCTTCAACTCAGCTTTGAATCTTCACTGAGTTGTGTGTTTTTAAATCGCAGTTGAAGACACATCTTTTCAGAGTAGCTTTTGATATGTAGCCATTGACTTGATAGTTGTTTTTATGTATATTGTGCTTTTTTGATTGCTGTTTACTGTGAACTCTTGAAAAGGATATTTCATCATTTTTAGAGGAAATTTAAAAGAGACCAGAGAGTTTCTTATGATAAGCAGACGTTGTGTTTTTTTTCTATCTGTTTGGTCGTGGGTTTTAATTTTAGGTCATTTCTAAAACATAATAGAAATTTAATTGGAATAATTAGTTAGGTTTAAAAGTGAACAATATTAATAATTAAGAATGGGAAGGAGTATTCTTTCAAACTGACCCGTAATCGCTGCAGTCCTTTGGTCACTCTCAGATCACTGCGATACGGTTTGCCAAGCACTACCCTGATTTTGGCCGTGTCAAGTGGATATAATTTCCCAAGCTCTGTGACACAGTGGGCAGCTACAACTATACTTCGCTGGTTCACCAGTGCTCCGCTGCAAACAAGCTGCCAACCATCCATGTCACTCTCTTCTTCCATCGGTTCAGTGTTTGCTCCGATTGTCTTGGTCACACTTAGCTTCCCTAGTTTGCTTGCAGCAGGCAAACGGTAGATGGCAGCCAGCCAAGGCCAGTTAGTCTCAGAAGGGTTCTGAGGGTCAAAGTTTGTCAGCTTCCCACACACTGGCAGAGAGAGGGAGAGAGAACAAAAATTAAGAGAAGACAAAAAGCAATTCATATTTTAGAGATTATCAATTACGATAATAAAAGTGCACTTTGAAGGCTTGGATTGTTTTGGGTACTGTAGAGAGTTTTATTAGATTTAATTATTTTCTAAAGCATTTGCTTATTTTGATGCTCTGATAAATGTGTACAAATGTGAACTCTCCTTCTGTAACTTTTGCATTTCAGTAGAGCATTTAGCCAAGCAATTGGCATATTCACATAAACTATTGTTGTTGTTGGCATTTATTGGCAACCTATGCTCTCAACCTCAAAAGCAGAAATGTTAATTCATGCGATTATGACCTTGAGGCTTGGGGGGTTGTTCTGAACACTTGATAAATAGACTACAGCTAGTTGAAAATGCAGCAGCTAGAGTCCTTACTGTCACAGATCGCGCCTCTGTGGCCCTCTCCGAAAAACAGCAGCGGGAACCCTCTCCCGAGTTTTAGTTCCACCCGGACTGTTTAGACCCACGCACCTCGGCGAGTTCCGCCGCAAGTGCCGGCATTCATTCATTGATTATTTGGCCTTTAAGGACTGGACTTTGTGTTACTCATCGCGAAGTCTTACTTGCGATGTCAGTAATTCCGAGCGTTTATTCCCTGGACTGCCTTTCCGTGTATGACCCTGGAGTGTTTATCTGGTATTTGATTCTCGCTGCCTGCCCATTGAACTCTTGCTTGTTTTGTGACCGATCTTGTGGGTTATCCGAATCATATCTGTCTACCGTTGATTTGAACCACTGCCTGTTTGACTACTGCAATAAAGCCTTGCAAATGGATTTAACCGACTCTAAGTGATCATTACAGAAGACTTTGCCTGAAAAAGATCCAGTAGCTTTATGGAGTGTTGTATCGGAAGTTTCCCACCAAGCTTCAAGGCTCGCTGCCCATCACTAGCAGCTGGATGACTTAACCACCATGTCACAGGATTTAATGCGATCGGTACAAAGCCTAACCGCGGCCATGACACAGCTGAGTGCACAGCTCATTCCTCCGCCTTCAGCGGCAGCTGCTCCACCCCCTCCTCAACCAGCAGCATCAGCATCAGCGGCACCTGCAGCCCACAGCAATCCAGTTCACCTCGCACTGCCGGAGAAATACGACGGCTCTTCGGCTATGTGTATATGTTTCCTCATGCAATGTGCCATTTACATCAATCGTCAGCCTCAGGGCTTTGATACTGAGGACAGAAAAGTGTCATTTATATGCTCATTGCTCACTGGAAAGGTGTTGAAATGAACCACTGTGCTTTGGGAGGGACAACAGATGTCATTTCTCTCCTATCAAAGTTTTTTGAGAAAATTCAAGGTTCGAGGTTTTTGACCATGATGATGAGAGAGGCTGAAGAGGAGCTGATGAACTTAAAACAAGGTTCCTTGTCTGCAGCGGATTATGCGCTCCAATTTCGCACTCTAGCAGCTGAAGCAGGCTGGGAGGGAAAGCCTCTTAAAGGGATGTTTCGCCGTGGACTCAGGATGGAGTTACAGTCAGAACTTGCATGCCATGATGAGAACAAAACTTTAGAGGAGTATATGGACATGGCCATCAAAGTCGATAAACTCCTACAATCCCATAGGGGGCGCCGACCAACCACTCTGCCATTACATTCCCCAACACATCCTATGAAGAGCCTATGCAGATTGGTTTCACCAAGCTCTCTGAGGAGGAGCGAGAGAGACGCATGAAGCACCATCTTTGTCTCTACTGTGGTCAATCTGGTCATCTGCGCGCCAACTGTCCATCCCGGCCTCCACGCTCAACTCCCTCCTGGGTAAGCTCCTTTCCAGTTACTTCCTCACTCGTACTTGATGTATGCATTAAAGTAGAGGGACGCTCCCTAGAGACTCAGGCGTTTGTAGATTCAAGAGCAGCAGGAAATTTTATGGAGCAGGACATTGCTAACCACCACTGTATCTCTCTAATTCCATGTACACCTCCTATGGCCATGGCAGGTCTCGACAGATGACCAATAGGCATTGGGAGGATACATCACATCACGGAAAAACTCACCCTCATCACCAGTTTCCCTGCACTCAGAGACCATTCAGTTCCACGTCACCCAGTCACCTCATCACCCCATCATCCTCGGTCATCCCTGGCTCACCCTGCATGACCCTCGAATCTCCTGGAGAGAACAAGAGGTTTCACAGTGGTCTGACTCCTGTTTAAAGCACTACCTGAAGTATCCTCGCCGAAACTTCACTCCCGCTCAAGTCCCGACGGAGGACCCCAAGTCACTAGAGGGCCTACTGGAACCCTACAGGGACCTTCATCTGGCCTTCAGTAAGATCAAAGCTACACTTCTGCCCCCACATCGTGACACTGACTGTGCCATAGACCTCGTTCCAGGCGCCACACCTCCCCGTGGACGGGTTAACCCCTTATCCCAACCCGAGACCCAGAGCATGCAGTGTTACAACGAGGAGGCTTTTTTCGTAATTGATTGATTACGATTAATCGCATTGATTACCGAGCCCTTAACGAAGTCACCATCAAGTACTGATACCCCCTGCCACTCGTCCTATCGTCACTGGAACAGCTTTGCTCGGCTCGGATCTTCACAAAATTGGATTTAAGATGTGCATACAACCTTCCCCGTATCCGAGCAGGGGATGAGTGGAAGACAGCCTTTCCACCACAACTGGTCACTACAGGTATCTGGTAATGCCCTTCGGGTTGGCCAATAGCTACTCTGTATTTCAAGCATTAATTAACGACATTTTCCGGGACATGTTGAACCAATTCGTAATCGTCTACATCGACGATATCCTCGTCTTCTCAAAAAACCTTCAAGACCATATTAAGCATGTCCGAGCAGTCCTACAAAGACTCATCAAGCATCAGTTGTATGCCAAGTTATCTAAGTGTGACTTCCATCTCTCCACCGTCTCGTTCCTAGGATATGTAATCAGTGCCGGCGGAGTAACCATGGATGATCAGAAGGTATCCCCCGTATTGAAGTAGCCTCGCCCTAAGACAGTAAAAGAGCTACAGCGTTTTCTGGGTTTGCAAACTTCTACAGGTGGTTCATCCGTGGTTTCAATCAGATGGCTGCCCCTCTCATGGCACTTACTCGTGGAGGTGTTCATTAGTTATCATGGAACCCGTCATGTGAATAAGCCTTCATAGAGCTCAAGAACCGCTTCTCCTCTGCCCCCATTCTCCGACACCCTGATCCCACTCTTCAATTCATCGTGAAGGTGGACTCTTCTAACTCCGGCATTGGAGCCATGCTCTCTTAACGACATGGGAACCCTGCTAAAATGTACCCCTGAGCATTCTACTCCAGAAAGCTCAATCAAGCAGAGCGGAATTACGATGTGGGCGACAGAGAGCTATTATTAGAAGGCAGCGCTTGAGGAGTGGAGACACTGGCTAGAGGGTTTGACTACACCCTTTCTTGTGCTCACTGACCATAAGAACCTGGAATACCTGAGAACCGCCAAACGTCTGAACGCTCGCCAGGCACGTTGGTCCCTCTTCTTCTCCCGGTTCTGCTTTAAGATCACCTACAGGCCAGGAACTAAGAACAGCAAAGCCGAAGCCCTGTCCCGCCGGTTCGACAGTACACAGGTGGAGACAGCACCTACCTCTGTAATCTCACCCTCTTGTATTGTTGCACCCATCCAGTGGGACATCATGGCAGAGATAAACGAGGCTCAGAAAGAGGAACCAGCTCCCCCCAAATGCCCTCCTGGACAAACCTACGTGCCCACCAGCCTCCGATCTGGAGTACTCTCCTTGATTCATGAAAACCCCAGCGCTGATCACCCAGGTATTCAGGCTACCAAGGAATTGGTCGAGAATCGTTTCTGGTGGCCTACCCTCAGCCAGCAGGTTGTTTCTTTTGTTAAGGACTGTGCCACCTGTAATCAGACCAAGTCATCTCGCCAACGCCCCGCAGGCTTACTCCAGCCTCTTCCCATGTCTGAACGTCCCTGGTTACATGTGACAGTGGACTTCATAACTCACCCGTTTCCTCAGAGCGTACTTCCATCTCAACCAGGAGGACTGGAGTGATTTTCTCTTATGGGCAGAATACGCCCAGATCTCTCTCAAGAAACCTTCTACTCAACTAACCCCCTTCCAGTGTGTACTGGGTTTTCAACCTCCCCTATTCCCATGGTCTGGAGAACCCACTAACCTCCCGACAGTTGATGCCTGGCTACAAAGAAGTGAGGCTACCTGGGACATGGCACACACCAACCTCCGACAAGCAATCCAAAGAGTGACATGACAAGCTAACCGTCTAAGACCAGCACCTCAGTACCAGGCTGGTCAGCGGGTTTGGTTATCCACCCGGGACTTCAGACTCTGTCTGCCCTGTAAGAAGCTTAACCCGAGGTTCATGGGTCCTTTCCAAATAGATAAACAAATAACACCTGTATCTTTTCACCTTAAACTCCCTGCTAACTACTGTATCTCTCCAACCTTCCATGTATCCCTGATTAAGCCCACTGCTGACCCAGGAGGAGAGGGGCACCAGGACGAGACGACCACCGCGGAGACCCCTCCCCTGGCACCTGAAGGAAGCGACATCTACCAGGTGAACCTGATCCTGGACTCCCGGCGTCCAGGATCAGGGGCATACTACGAAGGGGCATACTACAATACCTGGTCGACTGGGTGGAGTACGGCCCAGAGGAGAGATCATGGGTGAATTCCAGAGATGTTTTGGATCCTCCGTGGATCTCCGTCACAGATTGCGCCTCTGTGGCCCTCTCCAAACAACAGCAGCAGGAACCCTCTCCCGAGTTTTAATTCCACCTGGACTGTTTAGACCCACGCACCTCGGCGAGTTCCGCCGCAGGTGCCGGCATTCATTCATTGATTATTTGGTCTTTATAAGGACTGGACTTTGTGTTACTCATCGCGAAGTCTTACTTGCGATGTCAGTAATTCAGAGTGTTTATTCCCTGGACTGCCTTTCAGTGTATGACCCTGGACTGTATATCTGGTATTTGATTCTCACTGCCTGCCCATTGAACTCTTGCTTGTTTTGTGACCGATCTTGAGGATTATCCAAATCATGTCTGCCGTTGATTTGAACCACTGCCTGTTTGACTACTGCAATAAAGCTTTGCAAATGGATCTGACCGACTCTGAGCGATCATTACACTTACCAGAACCAGAAAGTATGAACATATTAGCCCGGTTCTGTCAACACTGCACTGGCTCCCTATCAAACATTGTATTGATTTTAAAATCTTGTTCATTACTTATAAAATCCTGAATAGCTTAGCTACTCAGTACTTGAGCAAGCTCTTATCACATTATAGTCCTCCACGTCTGCTGTGTTCTCAAAACCCTGGCCATTAGATAATACCTAGAACATCAAAATCAACAATGGGTAGCAGATACTTTTCTTACTTAGCACCTAAACACTGTAACAATCTACCTAACACTGTTCGGAAGGCAGGCACACTCTTTCAGTTTAAATCTAGATTAAAGACCTCTAGCTGATCTGTTTAACAAAGACCTCTACACCTCCTACATTGTTGTTTGTCATGTGTGCCCTCACCAGGTGTACAAGAAACATGACGTCCACTCCACTTTCCCATCTTCAGACAGGTTCGGCGTGCACTTCCAAAGTGCTGGTAATAAGGTGAAATACATTCATACTCAATGTGTGTGTAGACATGGTGAAACCCCTGTGGGAGCAGGGACAATCTGAAAGGAGCCTGGGTGGGCTGCGCTTCCCTTAAGAAATTAGTCACTCCAGAGGATGAATAAAACCTATGCACAGGAGTTTTCCTGAAAACACACACACATGCACAAGAGAGAGAGAACAAAGTCATCATATTAGAAATACAGAATTAATGAAGGACAGTTTACAGTTCACAGATTTACTTAAATGTAGTTGCAAACCAATTTCATGACAATGTGCAGTTGAAATGCAACCCAGCTGTTAGCAATCAGCTAATGCCTACCACCTACATTGTTAGCCAATCGGACCGCTAAAATTCCACTATAAACAAGACAGATTCCTTCCCTTCAGTATCTCGCTTTTGTATTCTTCGGAATCACAGACAAGATACCTTTTGATCATGTCTGACTCAGACGTCTCCGACTATGCTCATGAGGACCCGATTCCTCAGAAGGCGAGCAAGCAACTGCAAGCCGCCCAAGCTCAACAACCTGCTCAGTCTGAGACTCAGAGAAAAGCAGAGGCTGTTAGCAGAGGCCGAAGGCCTACTCGCCTAGCCGCTACTTCTCTAGCGAGATGCCGTTCTCACTCATCTCCACCAACCCGATCTTCACAAGTTTCACCAGCTGCATCCTACACTTCTGCTCAATCATCTGCAAGCAAATGGACTATCCCGGCTCTCTGCCACACTCAAGTCAAATTTTCCCGTAAAGCCACCAGATGCAGACCCCCTCCCGACCCCAGTTCCTCCCTTTTCTCAACTCATGTTCCAGTAAACCATCCCCTGAGGCCTCTATGAAGCCTCTCTATCCTCTATACTTCAAGCCACTGCACCCAGAACCATCCAATCATATATTACAGCTTGGAGGTCGTTCAAAATCTTCCATTCAAGCTTTAACCTGCCCTTCCCTGATTTTTCACTACTCTATAACCTCATTTATCTCGTATTTGAATACCTACAAATCACTTCAAGACAGCTCCATTAAAAGTTACCTAAGTGGAGAACAGTTTTTCTACAAACTACTGTACGGCTCACCCTCCCCCACCATCTCCAATGCTAAAACCTCCCTCCTGCTAAAGGTTATACAAAAACAAAACCCACCCCATCCAGACCAAAGACTTCCCATTACACTCGAAGTCCTGACTCGCTGCATCCATACTCAATGGCTATGTTAACCCTTTCGTTGTCAGAACCCTGGACGCCATGTTTACCCTGGCTTTTTTCGGGTTTTTAAGATTCTCTGAGCTCACGGTCAACTCCACTTACAATCCCCTCAGCCGACCTTTCCATCCTCAACAACCAAACCACCTCCTTTTTCATCAAGCAAAGTAAAACTGACTAACTAAAGCAAGGTTATTTCATCTACATTTTCAATCTTCAGTCCCCCATCCAACCCTTCCAGACCATCCTTTTGGTTTCAGATACATCTCAAAGCCGTTCTCCTCTTTTCAGGCATTAATCCTGAAAGATTCTCCCCTCACTCTTTCCAGATAGGTGCAGCTACATCAGCAGCCGAAAGAGGCCAACCTCCCAATATCATCCAAATGCTCGGCCGCTGGTCGTCAGAAGCCTACAGGAACTACATTCCCCCATTTCCATTCAAAGAGCCATGCAATCTCTCATTACCCACATACCTTTAAAAAAAAATCACCCCTTCTGCCTAGTTTCTTTTACCAACCACCTCCAATACCTCATCCTTTCACAGGGGCTCTCCCTATAAGGCCTGCCTACGTATAAGGCTCCCTGGCTTTTCATATCTCTTCCTTTCCTATCAACCTCCAGGGAAAGCCTGCACAAAAGCTCCTGTAGCCATACCGTAGGGGCTCATTTCCCTCGAGGCAGCCTGCACAGAGAACCCTTCTCTGTGGAGGCTTTCTTCCTCTCCTTTAATTCCCTGCTCCCTAGTTCCTTCCCCTCCCCTATAAGATACCTTCCCTTTCCCTTAAGCCAGCTGGCTTCCCTTCAACCACCCACCTCCAGCCCCTATCAAACCTCCAGCCGGAGGCTCCCGCCTCAGCTGAGGGATCCATCTCCATTGTACCTTTAAAGCCAGCCCGCACAAAGGACCTCCAGCCACTACCTCAGCCGAGGTTTTCCCACCCCAAGCTACCCACCCTTCCCCTTAGTCAGCTGGCTACCTTTTCCCACCCGCCTCCAGTCCCTATCCAAACCTCCAGTCACAGAGGCTCCCTCCTCCTTGCCTTAAATCCAGCCCGCACAAAGGTCATCCCGCCTTTTGTAGGGGCTCCCCTCCCTCCTACCCACTAGTCACTACCTCAGCCAAGGTTTTCCCATCCTATCTCCCTCTAGGCCTATGCCCAAGTCCCAATTCTCAGCAGAGGCTTAGTTTACCTTCCTCCCACCTCAGCCAAGGTGGATTATCCCAGTTACCCTACAATACCAGGCTCCCCACTGCCTTCCCGATTCCACTTAAAATCCCCAGCCGCACCTCAGCCGAGGTCTGCAAGTTCCTACCCAAGCCTTCCCAGCTCCCACTTCAGCTGAGGCAGACGCCAGTTGAGGCTCCAATCTCCCAAAATCTGCTGTTCCCCTCCCTTCCCTCCAAAACCAGTAGATTTCCCTTTAGCCTCAGCTGTTCACGCTTACCTCCCCAGAGGTCCCATCCCCGCCTCCACTCACCCCTCACTACTCTGCATGGTCCTCCCTTCCCACCCCTGCAGAGGCCACCCTACTAGCTGTGACACCACCTCGTTTAAGGCGCCCCGCTCCAAAAGCCCTCCCACCTCCCTTTTCCCTTATCCAGCCCTTTTTGGCTGCTCGTTTGGCGTCAGTTCCAGCATTTTTTGGGGGCACGCAGGGTTAGAGCCGGCCTCCAGCCTCGCCATAGCTAGGGCTATTGTTACTAGGGCTTGAGGTTCTCCGAACCCCCGGCTCACCCCCGACAGCACGCCAAACTCGCTTTATTATTAATAACGAGGAAACGCAAACTCTTCAAATGTAGTTGCAAACCAATTTCGAGAGAAAGCGCGGTCGAATTGCAACCCAGCTGTTAGCAATCCGCTAATGATTACCGCCTACATTGTTAGCCAATCGTACCGCTAATATTCCATTATAAACAAGCCAGATTCCTTCCCTTCAGTATCTCGCTTTTGCATTCCCTCCACCTCCCCTTCTCCTCCGTTCACTCCTTCAGGGGGACATGCATGGTTCGAGCCGGCCTCAAGCCTTGCCCTAGCTAGGGCTATCGTTACTAGGGCTCGAGGTTCTCTGAACCCTTGGCTCGCCCCCGACAGCACGCCAAACTCGCTTTATCATTATTATCATTTTTATTGAGGAAGCGCAAACTCTTGAAAAAGTACTTATGGTCACAGTAATTAATTAAAAGGTCCAACTTATTTCTTATTATAACACTCTGCCATCAGGAGGGTAAATTTCCTTACCTGGATGGGATATGGTGAGGCAGAACTCTCTGTTTGACCAGCACAGATACTTTGGGCTCTCGACAGGCTAAAAATAAGAATACAAACAAAACATATTAGTTCTGAATCTACTTCTGAAGTGATCTATGTTTAAAATTTTATGAGTATTTTTGAAAACAGATTGTCACATTTATATGGTTGGTTTAAGCATTTTGTATGAATGTACTGGGGTTCTTTTTTAGCAGTAGCTATCACATGTCCTGATTTTGCTTAGTTAGAAGTGTTCATAGGTTAACATGTTTTGTTAACTCTTTGTTGACAAAGACCCACTGTGAACACACACCCAGAGCAATGGACAGCCAATGAGAATGCTGGATAGTCACTACCCACCTACAATCTCTTCCAGACCTGTGATTCAAAACTGCAACCTTTGGGTTACAAATCTAACCATCCGTCTACAACTGCAACCTGAGTTGCCAACCAGCTGAACTATGTTAACTCCCTGGGGCCGGCAAATCGCATTCTCCTGATGACGCCAATAAGAACTTAAATGAGTTTTGATTGTACAGATAAAAGCAATACATTAATCAAATCTGTAAAGGGTCTACTTTAATTTGTATACACATATTTTAATTATACTGTGTTTTAAATAAAATACAAATAATAAAAAAAACAGTTTTTTCTCACATCATTTCTTACCT
>JAUMHG010000079.1:14874606-14886202 GCA_032359395.1 Enteromius anoplus | reverse complement strand
GTTATTAATGAATCCTTACCCACCATAGTAGTGAGCCTAAGTGTCACTGGGCTTGAGTCAACCTTTAGACTTTGACTCACTGCATGTTCAATGAAGACAGTGTCGCTTTGTGTGTCTAACAGGGCGTAGACAAGTTTCTCTGAGACTGGATCATTTTGCGAAGACAACCACACTGGCACAATCATAGACACTTAAATTGTGATAACCCTTTCATGTGGATTATCGGTGTCTTGAACAGAGGAGGACTTTACCTTTCTAATGAAGCTGTCGTCGTGTAAGCAGGTTGCATGTCTCCCCTTGCAGATGTTACAGCTATGCCTGGAGCGACAGTCTCTGGCACTGTGACCGAGCTACAAACATCCTTGGCACAGTTTAGTATACCTTACGAACTGTCTCCGCTCTTCAAGAGATCTCACTGAAAATTTAGAACAATCATGAATTTAATGTTCACAGTCTTGACAGAACAGACATGGTTTAGTAAATTTACCAGTGAGTTTTGAATTCTCATGCTGTGTGACTAATTATGTTTCTCCTTAATAGCTTTAGAAATGTGAAGGGCATGAAAGGAAGTGATTGGGTTGCAGGCTACCTCAGCCTCGATGGACATGAAATGGGCAAAATCTTGGAGAGTTGGAAATTCTTGGGTTTCACTTAGCATTTTTTTAGCTTGACGATTTCAGCGGGCCACTGTACAATCAGTAAGTTTGCTCACAAGTTTCCCATTCTCCTCACAGACAGACAGAGTCCTTCTGAGTCATTTGGCTGGATTCTGGTCCAGCTTACGAGTTTCTCTCGGAATGCTCTTTGTATAATGAATGGCTGTCCATAGCGGTCTTAAAGTCTTTTCCACGCATCCTTGTAACCTTCCTCATCATTTCTGTAAAACATGCCTTCAAGGGTTTTTTGAGCAGACCCAGCGACATACTTTTTTTAAGTAATATAACTTATCTGCTCAGGAGATCTGTCGTTTGGCGATGAGGGACTGGAATGAAGCTTTCCACTCTATAAAGTGAATGGGATCACCCTTGAAAATGGTAGGCTCTGCCATAGGAACTCTGTTTAATGTAATACTGTCTTGAACAGCCTGCGCAAGGTAAGACACATCAGAATTGGGAGTTGGCACCAACGGCACCTAACTGAGTATGAATACACAGGTTTGTGTGTGGGAAGTTTTATGGATCGTTGCGGCTCACCGTTCTAACTTTACAAAAAAACACAGAAAGAGTGGCTTCAGTTTTAAAAGTTTAACCCCTTAACTGTCACCGTTCCGAATACGGGACACCTACATTTTTTTTTAATATATGTCCTGAATTACATCTTTTTAAGCTTGTATAGTACTTTTTCATGTGTTTTCCCGAAAATGGGGGTGACAGTTAAGGGGTTAATCAAGAAGATTTGTGTATCACTTATTGGAAAAATGGAAAAAAAGACTTCACTCTGATGAACTGAGACTTTTATCTGATAACTGTGAAGGTAAAAATGTCCCCAAAGAACAAGATATTTTATCTGATTTTGTACTTGTACCTGTTTTGGATGATGTTTCTGGGATTTTTTTAAGCTCTGGAAGATCTTTGCATCTTAATTTTTTTTCTAGCACTGGTAAATCATTTTATAAAGCTTGTGTGTTGTTTCTTAACAAAAAAAATGCTTAATGAGAGGATTGACACACCATGGCGGAAGGTTTTGAATTTTTCTGATGAGGATAAACCAGAATGGAGATCATTGTATAAGCCACCGTTAAACAAAAGAGTTGGGGACATACAATGGAGACTTTTACATGGAGCAATAGCAGTTAATGCCTTTATTTCTGTTTTAAATTGTAATGTCACTGCAGAATGTCCTTTTTGTTTAAAGCAGGAAACAATTTTTCATGCTTATATGGATTGTTTTAGACTGAAAAAGTTGGTTTTAATGAATCTTTTTCCATGAATGTATTTATTGTTGGGTTTAAATATGTAAGGAAAAGGAGATACATGTGCCAGTGTTTGAATTTTATTATATGTCAAGCAAAATTTGCAATCTATATGAGTAGGAACAATAAAATAGAAATGGGTTTGGATCAGGATATTAATGCTGTGTTTTTAGCTACAGTTAAGTCTAGAATAACTATTGATTAACACTTTTATAGTTCTATGGATGATCTCACAACTTTTGAAATGAAATAGTGTATGAACGAGGCGTTTTGGTATGTTATTGGAGGAGAGTTATGTTTTTCTCTTCTTTTAAGATAGTAATGTGGTTAAAAGTATATGTCAAGTTGTCATTGTTTTTTATGTTTAATTTTGTTTAGTTATTGTGTGGTATAAAAGAAAATGTTTTGTTAGTTGTTTGGGAAGAAATTTGTATGCATTTTAATTGTAATAAAGTTTTTTTCAAATTCTCTCTCTCTCTCTCTCCTGATGTACAAGATATCCGTGCATTTCCGTCTGGTCGCATTTCAAAATAAAAGTCTCTTTAGGTTAAATAACTTAAAGAGTGCAAAGCATAATCCAAATTATAAGGATAACTAATATCAAGAAATATGAAATTGAATCACCACAGAATATTAACCCTATTAATTACTTTAAATAACTGAGGGTTTTTTACATACACTCTATGGTGCATCAGCACGAAATAGTGTCATTGCCATTTAATTAAAACCAATAAAGCCAACAACAACAAAAAAAATAACTATTGCACTTTTAGCATATACAAATAACAAACTTATACATACACAAGCATAAATCCTACACTTATAATCCATATAGACCCAATCATTTTTTTTACTCATAGTTACTTATGATTGACAACATCCTTAAAAATAAATGGGATAGCCGGACGTGATTAAAACTACAAGCACAGTATTCTTTTTGTCTGGCTTTTCAGATCTCTCATCTCATGGCTATAGAAAAAAGTCCTTAGACAGAGAGAATTATATATCATAGTAAAAAAATGTCACATCAGTAAACCATTCATTATGCCTTTAAACTATGTGTCATTTAATTGTATATATTTATCAACATAATTCTAGTGAACAATATAAAATTGACTTACATTTTAATGAGAGAAACGATGCACATCCTGTGATGTAAAGATTTCCAAAAACAAGGCAAAGACCTTAAGTTGCAATACAAACAAATCTTCTAGATGCTTGCAGATATGACCACTGAATATAAACCTAACTTGCATTACTTGTAATGAGTTACCCTCAATGGTTGTGATATTACATAAATAATTACAGGATTTCAGCTAGCTAAATGATAAAACGAACATATATTGTTATATTGAACACAATATTGTTGGCTCTTTGTGGGTCTAAGAAAGTTTACTTTTACATAACAAGAGAAAAAAGAGAAAAATATTAAAAGAGAAACAAAAAAATCATCCATGCATTGAAAGCTAAAAAATAAATGACATCTTGATAATATAAATAAACCTTACAGACCACTCAGATCATTAGGATCGAATCGGTTTATAAAAGCCAGGGTTTGCACAAATCAAGGTAAAATCGTGTTTCGGTTATTATAATGCCAGCAGTCGGAATAGATTACAAAAGAGTAATGTTCTAAAACATTGGCTACATTTAAATCTAGACTCAAAACTCATTTGTTGTGCATTTACTGAATGAGCACAGTGTTTTGTCTAAACTGATTGCTTTCTGTTTTTAACAGCCTTAAACTTATTTTAAATATATATATTTTTTAAATAATTGTTTTTATGATTGTTCTACATACTTGTATGAAATGTGTAATATAAATAAATATGACATGTCATGCCGTGTCTAATCAGAGAATTAAAAAGAATCCTTGAAATGAAACACTTGTAGACGCTAAAGTATCAGCTATGTATTTTATTGGTATAGTAATTTTCATCCATATAAATGAAACAAACAGACAACGTTAGAGCAACTACATACTTGATTAAAGCTAACATTTGTCACAGTAATAAAATTAGTCATAGCCATCATACGATAAAACTTATATATAATATATGTGGCAAGGTGAGTGACGTAAGCCTATCGGTGGTGTCTCTGATGGTATTTAAGGCTGGAGTTAGGTCACCTGGTGTGCGTCACGTCTGGGACCGCCCATATTGAGTGCGCTGGTGCAGACGGTGTGTAGTTCCTTTTCAGGAACTCGAGCTGTGTTGACGAGACGCTTTGGGAATGCCCTCAGCGTGACGGCTCTGAATAGTGTGTTGAATCAGCCAATGATGAGTTGGGACGTCAGCGGAAGGTGACGTCACTGGCCAGGAAATTTAAAAGCGCATGGAATGCCGGCCGGCAAACAGCTTTCTGTCTTTCAGCGAAGCGCTCTGTGTGTGTGATTGTGAAAACGTCTAGAGTTCTCTGTGTGAAAGAAAAACTGTGTGAAAGAAAACAAAAAGAGAAAATTATAAAAGTAATTAACCCTCTGGGGTCTGAGGTGATTTTGGGGCCCTTGAGATGTTTGGACATGCTCTGATATTTGTGCTTTTATCAGCTTCTTATAACATATTATTGACCAACCTGTATTTTTCTTGTAATCAGCACAAATTGTTCTACAATAATACGTGACAGAGATGAATTTACATGTTTGCATTTTTTGGAAAAAAATATTATGCGTGGTTAGTAAGTTTTTTGAAAAAAAAGTAGCTGAAATAAGGCCATGAAACACACACTTAAGAAGAGGACTGACACAGAGGGTAAATATTAACAATATAAATTTATTAAATGAAGTTTATATACATGTAGTCTCATTTCTGGAGGAACATGTACTAATGATAATCAGCTGCTGCTAATTATACCTATTTGTAATTATCCTATCAGAGACTAAATCCAGCCTTTATAAGCAGTCAACTTCCTCTTCCTAGCATCTTCGTTTCTTTTCATTCCACTGCCTCCCCTTACCCCACTTGATGGGACCAAGCGTCAAGCTAGCCAGAGAAGGACCTTCTTCCCGGGTTCTCCCTAACATAGTTTTACATTTCACTTCCCTCTGGGGGGCACGCGGTGACCAGAACGGGCTCCGAGCTCTCCCCAGCTCACACCTCCTAGGGGTTGTTCCCCTAGGACTCGGAGTCTGCCAGACTCACAGCCTGCTCCCCAGAAAGTCCGCCAAACACGCTTTATTCGATTAGCATTAGGGAATGTGAACTCGTGAAACAGTCTTTTTTAAGCTAGAAATTTTGCGGGGACTCGAACAAAGACTACAAGAAGCAAACAACCTCGCCCAGGCCTCACTAGAAGTGAAGGAGACCACGCTGTTTATAAAGTATCATTATTAGAATCTCCATGCTAAAAATTGCATCCCAGATCAGCAGTGAGGGCAAACATTTGCAAGCTGACCTTGGTGAAATAGAGTATACTTCTAATCTAAAGCTGCAAATATAAGAAAGAGGACTGTTCAGAATGAAGCACTTCTGCAGAATAAAGTGGCTTACCAATACTCATAACTGCATACAAAACAGAGAGTCAACAAATTTTTTCTTGTTCATTAGCCTCATTGCCTTCCCTATTTGAGTTCCTTTCAGTTTAGTCTGTGTTGTCCGGTATTAAGGAACATATTAAGGTATGTTCTCACAATTAACTAACAATTATGATCAAGTGTTAATTTGCTGCTTACTAATATTTATGTAACAGATGTGGACAGACTCCAAGGTAAAAGTCAAATAATAGAGTTTATTAAACAGGATGTAAACTATAACCAAGGTAAGCAAACTAAAGTTCTTCCAAAGCTGGGCATGAATAAACAAACTAAAGAGTCTCTTGTTGATATCTGCAGGTTCACCGTTGGAGAAGGACAAACAGATAATCACAGCCCCACACACCACTTGCATTGCTGGAAACACGGAGAGGGATTCCAGGAGTTGAGACAACGCGGAGATTCCAGAAGCCTTCAGAACCAGGACAGGTAAGGAGCAGAGGTGAGTATGACAACAAGGTTAAAGTCCACTATCAACATACAAGCTTTGACCAAGACTGATTGTAGAGTGAGCTTATATGGGGTGCTTGATTGGGCTGGTGATTGTGATCAGGTGAGGAATCCAGGTGATGATGATGACTGGGCACGTGAATGACTGGAAAGGTGGAGTTTGGTGCAGAGTCTATGAGTCAGTGTGGGTGGAGTCTGGAGTGGATGTGACAATTTATGACGTATGGATTAAGAGAACTAGAATATGATCATACAGAAAAATGCATTATATGTGCTTTATATGTATCAAATACTTTATATTCTACCACTATATACGTGTTTAGAATAAAGTTTTGAATCATTATGTGACAACATTATGTTTAAAAAGTTTATCATTTTCAAGTTAAGTCATTTTGTGTGGATATTTCACTGATTCTTGTGACAGTGGTTTATACTCACACACATCAGAATGAATGCAGCGTCAAAAGTCACTGTAGAAATATGCTCTTCCAGGTGTATTCTAGCCAGCAGTGTCTGATAATAGTAATAATCAGCTAATCATGTGATCTCATAGAGACTCATAAGACATTGAAAAGACTCATCTTTAGGTTGGGCAATCTCATGTAATCTCATGTCTCATGTTTCTAGCTGTGTGAATTTATACTCACTAATGATCCGTGCAGTGTTTGTACAATCAGTGTGTAAGTGTTGTTTGTGTCTCTGCTGGAGTTTATGTTCACTCGAGTGAAGAGAGGTTTTTGTACGAGTCTTTCATTAGACTGTATCACTGTGGTGGACTTTTGGTGGAGGAACTAAACTGGTGCTCGGTAAGACTGTCTTTTTAATTTAGATTGTATAAAATGTTTTAAAAATTTAAACAACAAAATATTTGGTATACATGTTACAATAATGTTACCCATTTATTAGTGCTAATTAAGCATATAGTAATAATACATGACCTTATTCTTCATCCCTAATCCTATCCAGTAGCTAAACTTAACAACTACCTTACTAAATGTTAATTAGCAGAAAATTAATAATTTATTACGGGGAAAAGTAATGGTTAAGAGTTAACAAGTGTTTCCTATAAATAGAATTTACAATGGTTTAGAATTTGTATTATTTAATATACATGTAGATATTGAGTTATTATTGGATTATTGTTAAAACTTATTCAGACTTTATTCACACATTCAGACTAATGCACGGATCTCTTTCCATATATCAGATTTTTTGCTCTGCTCTGAAAACATAACTGACGGTGTGTTCATCAGTTTTGTATAAAAGCATTAGAAAATGCAAGTGCACTTATCCGCGATCAGACGCTTCAGGATAAACAAACACGACGCGCAAGTCTGTGAGCGTGCCGGTTTCGTGCTAATACCAATGCATTTCAAACGGTATATGAAGATCACGGATGACAGGTGATAAGGATCGAAGCTCAAACGTACAGTAGTTTAGAAAACTAGTCCCGTCCGAATAAGGCTGCAGTGTAATTCGGCTATACATCCGCGCTAAAGATGAAAGTCACCATAGCTTGTAGTATAGACTCCAACCCAACTTTGTAAATAGATTAACGTCGATATTTTTTTTATTGTGCGATAAGAGTCGATAACACCACTGTGTGTTAACGCCGATAACGGCCCACCACTAATTTATATATATATATATATAGATATATAAGATGAGATTGTTGTGATTGTGTCTGCTGCTGAAAATCCTGTAGAAATGCTGTGAATGCTGCAGAAGAGTGTGTTGGTGAATGTGTTGTGTTTGTCTCCTGCAGCTGGTCCCACAGTGAAGCCCTCAGTGTCTCTGCTGCCGCCCTCTTCTCTGCAGATCTCTGGAGACTCGGCTGCACTGCTCTGTCTGCTCAGCTCTTACTCTCCACAGGGGGCGCTGGTGAGCTGGACACTGGACGGCTCAGAGGTCACCGAGGGGGTTGTGACCAGTGCAGAGAGTGAGCAGGACGGCCGCTACAGCCGCAGTAGCATCCTGACCCTCAGCAAAGCACGCTGGGAAAAGGGAGAGCTGTACATCTGCAGAGTAACACATGATGGAGCTCCTCATGAGGTCTCGTTCCACAAGAGTCGCTGTTAGTCGCTCGCAGTGCTGAGGTTACTTCAGTGAGCGCTGCTCTCTCCTGAAGATGAGCCGTATCTTGAGTGTCCTGTGTCAGACAGGATTCACATGAGTCTAGTGCTGCAGCTGTAGTCATTTACTGTAACTCAATACTGAAAGAGAGCTCTAGTGTCAAAGCACTGGCTGATCTTTCAATCTGCTGTGTTTGCTGCAACATTCAATAAAGCTTCTCAACAAGCTCCATTTGTGTCTGACAAAATCATTCAACAACTAACAGATCAAGATGCATGTAGTGTTTGTTCAGGTGCTTTTCAGAAGCTCCATCAGTAGCAGTAAATGGAGTCAAAATAAAGCTGTTGGGGTTTGAAGATGGTCTCTGGAGACAGAGCTGCTCTATTCTGAGACCATCACAATCACTCCACCCTGACAATGCAAATGAGATTCAGACACACTCCCAGAGTCTCTGTTTGATTGGTGACATGATCTGGACCGAAACACACCAGTTTCACTTCTTCTGTAGTCAAGCAGCACACAGACTAACTCATTATTACAGTTATAGAAGAGAATACAATACATATAAAAATGTCATAAAAATCCATCATTTCTTTGAATTTGTCCTGGAGGACCAATGTCCTGCAAAGTTTTTGGAGACCCTGCCTTAATTAAAACTCAAGAATCAGCCAATATGTGTAAGAATATAAATCTTGCTGTGGGTTAAATGGAAAGAATTATGTTTAGAAAGCAGAAGTGACTGAATACAGTCTGTTTAGTTTGATTGACAGAGATTGTACATCACACTTAAAAAAGGATGATCATAATAAAACAGTTACTCATTCTCTTCAGAAATACAAGAACAATGTTGACTGTTAATGATATTGTGTTATTAGTGTGTGTTCTCTGATCAGTTTTGTGTGTGATTGTGTTGTAGAGCTGCAGTATTTCTCAGCTGCATCAGTGCAGTCACTGTGACTCTGACTGATGGAGGTTTTTGTAAGACTCTTTATCACTGTGTGAAAACAGGTTTGTTGTTGATCCAGTGGTAACTCTGACAGTAATAATCTCCTGTATCTTCAGGCTGGACTCCGCTGATGGTCAGAGAGAAATCAGTTCCATACTCAGCTCCATTTCCACTGAATCTAGATGGAGTTCCAGTGTAAAGGGTTTTTATGTAGTACACTAGAAGTTTAGGAGTTTCTCCAGGTTTCTGTAGATACCAGGAAACACAAGACTTACAGTCACCATCTGACTGGCGTCCAATAGAGCCGCTGGTTTTACAGGTCAGAGTGACTGTTTGTCCGTTCTGAGCATGTTTCTCTGTTGGAGTCTGAATTGCAGTCACCTGTCCTGTAGAGTCTGAAGAACGATTAAAAGACATTAAACTTTCTAAACTGAATAAAGAATAGAAATGTTTGAATTACACCTGGAAAAATCTAACAATAATGTCTTACAATGCAAATAATTTCCCAAGATCAAGAAAATGATGAATGTCATTGTAGTTGTTGTGTCTGTTAAACAGAGTCAGTCATGAAGTGTTAAACTCACAGCACTATAAACTCTCTCAGAGCACTGAAGCATGTGCTGACGATGCAAATTTAACTCAAACCACTGATCAGTGGACAGTGTGCTCATCATTAAACATTTATACGAATGTATAAACATTATGAAAAAGCCAATCTATAATTGGTTACAAAACACAGCATACAAGATTTCTTTTCTGTGTGTAAAATCAAATACATACTTGATTTACTCAAGTCAAGTTACTATTATTTAAATTACACAAAAAGAGTGTTTGCATTGATCGGCACTTATTCATCGGTCTGGACAGAGCTGGAGAGAGAAGTCTGGTACCCACATCATATGAAAATCCAGTTGGAAATGTTTAACAATAATTCCTTTGTGCTGCTTGTAGCTTTACAGAACATAAATGTTTCTATGTTACAGTTAATATTAAGTTGTTATCATATTTATTTATTTTATTATTTAGTTTAAAAAAAAGATTTGTAACTGGTTGAGAGGTTTAGTAACAAGCTTGAAGGTTTTTGAGACAATGTGACTATGTCACTGCTATCCACTGTTGCTGGTTTAACAGGTCAGAGTGACTCTCCACCCACAATACTTTAAGCATTTTACAAACATTTCTTATCCACAATTAAACATCAGAAAACTCAAAATGTATCTTACTGTGCATGTGTTAAATCTTATTAATGCTCACTAATACAGACACCATAAAGTTTTGCGCTATGTTTCGGAATGATAAATCATATTTGTGTACCATTACACCCATGATGGTTCTGTACATACCTAATTTTTAACATCACTGTTTGGTATGATTTCAGTACGGCAGGGGGGAAAATTAAACTTAATGAATTAAAATAAATTCAAACTCATTAATTTTTTATTAACTTATTAATAAAAATGATTTTTAGTGTGTTCAAATACATACTGGCTGTCATAGCATGTTTCATAACAGATTACAGTTTTTCTCGATTGCTAGAACACTACAACCAAGCTTTTAAACTAAAATTTCTAAAAGCACACCCATTTCCCTAAACTATAAACACTATTCCCTGCTTTGACACATGAGTCAAATTTGGTAAACTGTTACTGCAAAACTCTACACACAAATCCCTACATTTTTCAGTGCTTACACCATGTGCTCATGTAGAAAACACTAGCATTCAATAATGCTAACTTAAGTAAGCACAGCTTGATCTCAATTAGCACACAATTACCCAGGTGGAAACACTAGGAGACAAAATGTATCACACACCAATCAGAACCTTCGATGGAGATAAAACGACCAAAGTCAGTTTACAGTTTTTCTCAGCGGCTTTGGTCCATTTTTCTCAGATCAGAAATGAAATTCTCAGAACTACTTATTCAACATCATCTAGTCTCTTGTGTAGATCATAAAACATTTATCATTCTTTTGAACAAGTTGCCATTGCTCTTGTACAATCATGCACCTGATTATGTATATTTCATTTTGTTTTGTTTATGTACACAATGACATCTAGTCATTACTGTAATACATTGATTACTGTAAGTCATTACGGTAAACATAAATTGGTTGATCTAACATAAACTGTCAACCAAATTTTCTAAAAATTTATTTTCATATACAGTCTTTTTCAATCAACATCCCACATACAGTAATGTGTACATTTGTACTTTTGAAATTAACTTTTTGAAATCGCATACATAAACAGCACAGTCTTCTGCCTTTCAGTACAGTAACTGCCAGACTGAAGCCATAGTTCATAGATTCGGTAGAACTTGCAGAGAGTACTTTTATATTGACAACATAACTAAGCATTTTGCCTATCTTGTTTATGAAGGATGACACAATGACATCAGGCATGCAAGATGATTTTACTCCCGCTGTTTTTCGATCCAGTATAGCCTGTGATGTAGACCAGGTTTTTTGGCCTGACCCAGAGCAAAGACAGGATGCTGAGGCAGAAGATTTAATTAATTTATTTTTTTTATTTTTTATTTATGTTTTTTACATTAGTTGTTTCTTTTGTGTTTTTACAGTTTTTGCCTATTGCTTACACACTAAAAGTAAATGCTTACACCAAAGCCTCAATACCTAAACTTCTTGTATCTTTTCTTAAACACAGTGTAATCATAGCTTAAACACA
>JAUMHG010000079.1:14858378-14868836 GCA_032359395.1 Enteromius anoplus | reverse complement strand
AGCGCCGTGAAAACCCCCCTAAGTGTGACATATCGCTGATACTGTCATTCTTACAACACCTGCTGGATATGGGCCGAGCCTTTTCCACCCTCAGGGCGTATGTGGCAGCTATATCAGCACACCACGACCTGATAGCAGAGGAAAAAAAACGTGGCGAAAGATGCTTTGCTCATCCAATTTCTAAGATGCGTGAGGCGGCTGAAGTCCCCCGCCCTCGCACCGTCCCGGCTTGGGACCTACCCACGGTGCTGAATGCCCTCAAAAACCCTCCCTTTGAGCCCCTTCAGACGGCAACAGTGAAAGCGTTGACGCTTAAGACTGCCCTGCTTTTGGCACTGGCATCTGTTAAGCGAGTATGTGACCTGCAAGTGCTGTCTGTCAGCCCCGCATGCCTTGAGTTCGGGCGAAATGACTCGAAAGTCATCCTGAAACCAAGGCACGGCTATGTAGCCAAAGTACTCTCTACGCCGTTCAGAGCTCAGGTGGTTTCTCTAGCGGCTTAACCGCCCTCCGAGGGCCAGGATTCCAACCCTCTCTGCCCGGTCAGGTGATTGAGAGCTTATATCGAGCGCTCAGCTGACTTCAGACGCTCTGAACAGCTGTTTGTCTGCTTCGGTGTCCGCTCCAAAGGGCTACCGGTCTCGAAGCAAAAACTCGCAAAATGGGTTGTGAACGCTATTTTATTGGTTTACTCTTCAGCGGGCCTGGAATGTCACCTGGGAGTTAAATGTCATTCTACTAGATCCACTGGTCTGACATAAAATCCCATTAAAAGGTTTGGTTGCAAAGTGACAAAAATGTGGAAAATTTAAGGAGTATGAATACTTTCCCAAGACACTATAAGCAGGGTCCTAGTGTTTTGCCAGTTTGTTCACCAGTGATGTTAACTTAGAGAGTAAATATTTAGACCCAAAAGAAAGGTATGATGTCTGCAACATATCAATGAAGCAAAACTGTTTTATTGCATTCCTTATTTAAATTACACCAGTAAATTCAAGAGTACAACATACAAAATTTAAGATGTTTTACAAAGTGCCTATATAAAAATACACATTTTTCTATTATCAAATTTTTGATGGAGATGTTGATATATTTTCATCACGGAGCATCAAACAGCTTAGCGCAACTACACCAACAAAGTTCATGTCTGTAGTGCAGTTTCAAGTGGCTGTTAACGGGCCATGAGTCTGTTTCTACTGCTCTGATCCACTAGCCGGTGATACTCCGCTAGCTTATCTTTCAGATTCTTGTACATCTGTAAACAGAGAAAACAAAAAACATGACAAAACTATACAGGCAAAATGTCATCCTACTTAAATATTTTTATTGAATATATTAGACTATAAGAGATCTGTTCTTAAATTTCCCGTTTTGTTAAAAAAAAAAATTGTTGTACTGACAGTCTCATTATACAAATAAATAACTGCTGGAATGTCTTCATTACATAGAATACAATAAAATCTATAGAAATCAACATTAATCTGTTGGGCTATCCCCATTTAACCCACAAAAGCAGAAGTCCTGATTGTTTTAGTTCTGTAGTTTAAGCCCTAAATGTCCTGAATGTTTTTCAGTATTCAGACCTACAATCTGGTCTTTAAATAAGTGTAGCTCATGATTCAGTTAAATTTAAATTACAACAGACTTAGAGGAGTCTTTTTTACTTTTGGGTCAGCTGCACCATTATAGATTCTCTTGAGTAATTTCCCATCAGTGCCCAGGCTACAAACCCATGCTAAAGTAATTAAGCTTCCGGTTCTCCACAGGTTTACAGTGCATTTCGAAAGAACATGATATAAGTTCAGAGTGATTTTTTTTTAAGGATGAAAAATTCATTCCAGATTAAATTTTAGTGCAATTAACAAATTTACATCTTAAAAGTTTCACTAATTAGTCATGTTTTTATTCATCTGAAAATGATGAAGTGCTATGAGTCTCAATCATTTATTAAATAAAACTAAAATTTATATGCAATTATGATCTCTACATCACAGTCCCGTACATTGATTGGTGAGAAGCTAATATTTAATAAAATGGGTGAATATATATATTTGTCATTAGCAGTGTAATATTCATTCAGGTGTCATGACAAATGTAAGTGAAAAATGCTTCACCTTTTCATTGATCTGGCTTTCACTGAGGTTCCTTAAGAGCTGATCAATAGAAGTATAAGGCAGCCATACCAGGGACGCTGTAGCTGAGAGTGGCCGCTGTCAGGAAATCAAAAGACAATTACTAATACACTTAAAACTTTTTGCACAGTTTTGAGTGTAATGGCAGAATGATTATATTTTGTTCCGTTTTTTTTATTAAGCTAATTTAGACATTTTTTGTTCATTAACTATAAATTTGTGTTTTTTTAAAGTACCAAGCAGCCAGCGGCAGATAGTGAGCTGATAATGAAGTATAACTAATCAATTCAGCCTTCTCAAATCATCACGGCTTGCCTTAAAAAGAAGGAATCTTTTAATCACTAATTGATGGATGTTTAAAATCTAAAAATAAGGAGAAGCCTAATACAGGCCAGAGGCCCGGCCTGCATCTAAAATATGACATCAAAATTGGCCCAAAGCCCGGCTGGAAGGGCATAAAAAAGTCGGGGCTCGTCGGGCCCGGGCATTAATGCAGGGGCTCTACTCCAACACAAAGAGCAGACATCAAGTGTTAGACAGTGTTCTAGGTTATTACATAAAGACGTCAAATTTGTTTGTCCACTAATTCAATTATAATTATTATAATTATAATATTTATATAATCATATATAATATATAATATTTTTTTTTCAGAATTTAGCTGTATCAAATTTCTAATCATCCATTTTTATGCATTTCATTAGTTTTGCAAATTGGTGTGTTTCATCAGAAGAACTGTATCTTAAGAATAACAGTGAAACTTTGACAGATGGTGGACAACCAGAATTAACTTTTCACCGCCTCGACGGCGCTGTAGAGTTGTAGCCTATTTTCGTAGTCTAGGAAACATACATAATGGTGTGAAAAAAAAAAATCTTATTATTAATATTTGTTACAAGTACATTTTTTATTAACATTTTTAAATTAATTTGATTATGAATTACAGCGTATATTTGCGTGACACACAGACTTTTTATTCGTTACCTGAGCTTTATTATGTAAAAATACTCTGAGAAAGATTTACACGAAAGTACTGCGTGTTTTATGAATTCTTTCCTTTATTTTAGTATAACGTGAGGCACTGTATTTCACTCCCATTTTTAAGACAGGACTTAAATAAGAAACTAATAAGTTAAACCTGCCACGATTTAGCTAACATATCGAAACAGATTGCATTTTTCTATAAAGGTGCGACCAAGAAAACAGTTTATGATTATTTATTTTTTCCATAACTATTCAGCTATTTCTGCTTGTGCATTTTGGAAAACTTATTACGAGTGCTTGAGCGTGGAGTATATTAAGACTCATTTATTGCGGTTAGTTGCATAATATGACTTAAATGAACATATAGAAAGTTAAGAAAATCTTTATTGTGCGGCAGCGCTATTAAACACCTTCTAAACATCTTAGTTTAAAAGCATTTAAGGAATTACGATGCGCTTCCTCACTGACTCGTTCTCTCGCAGCTATGGTACAGCTGAGACGAGCTCGTGCTTCAACAAATGCCATGATTTACTGAAGAAACATTTACTAACAAGCCCGTTTTTCTATATGAAGTCTCCTTAAACATTGTATTTAACATGATGGACATTTAAATTGATGTTGGAGGCTATTTTGTTTCGGAAAAAATGAAAGTGATTGCGTCCTGCTCAGTGCACCTTCAGCCTCTCCACACAAACATATCCCACATTTATCATTATAGCACATTATTAACATATAAACATTGTTATAGAGTTGAACTGTTTTAGTGGGCATATCTAGAGTTTTATTTTAGACAAAGTGATCAAACACTCGGCTGCTGATGGACGCTTGCTCTTAAAAAAAAAAATCAAAAAACTTATATTTAACGAACAAAAAAAAATACTACAAACATTTTTCAAAATATAATAATTTTGACATTAAAAACAAAACTATTTTAATTTAATTTTCTTTGCGTGCAGATTAATGTCCACCTATAAACTTATATTTAACCAACAAAAATATACTCATTTATACATTTTTCTAAATTAACTTAATAAACATACAAAACGAAATATAATAATTTTGACTGCTGGCAGCAGCTACGTTTGTATCCATTCATATGAATGAGAGCATAATCGTCCTGCTCCCATGTGAATGATGAGAGATTCACACCAGTATTAAACGTCCACCCCCATCCAGTTAGAGTCAGAACAGTTAGGCCACTTCTAACTTGAGCGCGGAATATAAGGCTCATTTAAATAAATTAGAAACTTGGAATTACTTGAATAGCGACTGAATGAACAACGATATACAGTACAGTAGTAACTAGAAAAATCTTTGTTTTTTTTACTTAAATAAGCCATCATTGTATTGATAACGATGTGTATGAACCCTCATAACAGAGATTGATCGATTACACGTGAGCAGTGGTTGTGTGGTCTTTTTTTCGCAGATGTTTCGTGGATTTAAATTAATCTGTAATTGGCTTATGTTTTATGTGTACCATGCAGCTCTTGTGTTTAGTTTAATAAAAGATTCCCGGTGAATTGTCATTTGTTAGCCTACATTACATGTTTTACTATTTATTATTTAGACTATTTATTTTTAACTGACACCTAATAAAAACCTAAATAGCCTACATATTCAGTATTTGAGGCCTGAGCTAGCGAGGCAGCGCTCCGAGATTGAGGTGCTGAGAAAGGGAGAAAGTGAAGTTTACAGGTTATACATTACATTTTTCCTAAAACACTTTTAGCTGCGCTCTCCGTGTTAACGAGCACACCTTCATTAAACCCCCCACAACAGAGTCTGTTCCGCAAGACAGCACTCTTTATTCATCTCACTTCACAATAATATTAATTATAAAAGAGAGACACTGGGGCCAAGTTTATTTTGTTTACGGTATTCAGCGAAAAACGCCAATAACTTTAAAACGACACAAGCCGTCGCCATGTGCATGAAGCCGGGAGAGCTGGCTCTCAGTGGGGAAAGTGCAAATTTTTTTCTTTTTTTGCTGTAGCTCAGTGAACGGTGTTCTTGAAATAGCTGCACACACGCAGCAGTGAGAAGTGATCAACCACACACACACACCGTGAACACATGTATATGAAGCTGCTGTTGTTTTTATTTCATTCGTTTTGTTAATTTAATATTTCGATAGAAAAATATATTAGGAATATGAGCCTATGCATTTCTTGCGCGGGTCACTGGCAGATCACTTGATTTTTCTCTTATGGAAGTTGTCCAGTCAGTAATGTTGTCTATATCTGCGCGTGCAGATCATCTGATTTTTTCCCTCCTTCTAAAATTATTTAATTCTTATTAAATAGAATTAAGAACTATTTAATTCTTATTAAATAATATTTAATCATCATTCAAATCTATTTCAAATATTTATTTTATTTGTGTACATTAAAAATAAAAACAGCTGGTCTTTTTGTACATAAAGGAAACGAATAGGACACCGATTTCTGAAGAGCACATCACAATTATCATTTGTTTATAAATATCTATTTCGCATAAGGGCGTATTTAGGCTATTGTTTTTCTCCGTTCACACAAGCTCTGCGTGTGAGTGATGTGAATCCTCACGTTATGGTTTTGATGCTCTTTTTTTCCTCTTTTTTAAGGATAATGTCCTGGTGACATGTTATTTCACCTTTTATAAATTAATTTTCTAAAAAGTCATCTATATTAACTTTAAGGGTGTTATATTATAATGTTGTTATTGTTTTGTTTTGTTATTTTATCTCTATTTAATAAAACAAAATTGTAGTCAGTTTGGAAACTTTGCACCACCTGGCGGTATTTTCATGAACAACTTTAACACGCGACTGAATTAAATTTAAATTTGGGACTTTGCCGCGGGGGCAGTAGGCATTTTGGTTGCCCACCTACTGTAAAAGCGTAAAAAGCGACAGTGCTAGAACTGAGCCTAGTGGTACTCCACACTGAAATTGTGATCGATATGATCCCTCATCATTCACTGCTACAAACAGTAGTAAAATAAATGAATATACCCACAAAATTAAAGAAAATTCGAATTAATAGCAAATGTATATTTGTTGTTTGCATTCTTAGCAAATAACATCCTTAAGGTTTACAACGGTCCATAAAGTTTTCATTAAAGTCCAAAGACTGTGGTGAGAAAAATCTAATACTTAAGCAAGATGTAAAAGTCATCAGAACTACATACCTCTATACCAAAATACTGATGTCCCTTCCCAAGCAGAGCATCCACATACTCCAGCACGAGCTCAGCTGCGGACTCCAGCTGATCGTAGTTCAGATAGAGACGCAACAATGATGCAGCATCAATTTCCTGAAAGAGGATGTGTTGCACAAACTACTTATCTCCATTACAGTTGAAGACAAAATTATTAGCCCCCCTGTGAAATTTTACTTTTTTTTTTTTATATTTCCCAAGTAATGTTTAACAGAAAGACGATTTTATAAATAAATGTATAACCAAGAATTTAAAAAAAGCCCTCTGATGTTAATAGTCAATAGTGTTTCCCTTTTGTTTGATAACAGCCTTTAGTCGTTTGCTGTAGTTCTCAACAAGTTTCAAGCATGTCTCCTGAGCAATGAATGCCCATTCTTCCTTAGCAAATCTCTCAGGCTCCTCCAGATTGGTTAGTCTTCTGGCACCTCTAAATTCTGGACTTTAGTGTTCCCTACAGATTTTTTATTGGATTCAAGTCTGGGCTTTGTGCAGGCCAGTCAAGTACACTCACTTTGCTCATTTGGAAGTATTTCTTCACCAGACGTGAGGTATGCTTTGGGTAGTTAGGCCGAAAGACAAAATGTCGACCCAAACCAAGCATTATACTGCTATGTTTCACTGTGTTCTTGGGGTTGAATGCTTCTCCCTTCTTTCTCCAAACATAGGCAACATCTATATGGCTTAGTTTTTGTGTCATCTGACCAAAGGACACGTTTCCAGTATGCATCACGTTTCCCTTGGTTGTCCTTAGCTAGAAAACCTCATTCTAGCTTGGAGGTGTTTCTTCTTCAGAAGTGGAATCTTTCTTGGTCGTCAACTTCGCAGTTCATTCCTGTGCAGGTCCTATTGACCATCTTCGTTGAGACATCAATTCCTGACTTTCCTGGCAGTTCTTGGGTCTTTAGAAACCTTTATGGCCATTAATAATTCTTTCTCTCAAGTCCAAACTAGTTTCTTTAGTCATTGCCATGATGCCAGTGCATATTATTTTACTAGTTGTTGTGCAAGATACTAATCCAATGTAGGGCTGGGTAATTTGGCCTAAAAATAAAATTTTGATTAATTGAATATTTTGACTCGAGTACGATTAATGAACAATTGTTTTATGAATTTTTTTGCCCTCATAGTTCACTGACAAATCTTGTACAGTAAATATGCCCACATATTACAAGTGAGAGGTTTTTGAACGAAAGGAGCATTACTTGATTTTAAAATAATAGAAGGAAACACGCATCTACTATCTATGATTATTTACTAAAAATCAATGTTAAACAACTGAAATTAAAGCACACATTGCCTAGAACTAACAGTCACTTTGCTCTTATAAAAAAGGTAAAAATAAATAATTTTCAATGTTTTTCTTATTAAAAGTAGAAAATAAGCAGTATCGCTTCTAAATAAAATAACTGTATATCCTGTAAATAATATTTAAAACAGTGCATTTCTTGCATCTTCTGTAAACAAATATTTTAATGTGCAATGTATCAATGTAAACTACAGATTGTTGTAATGAAACCCCCCTAAACAGGGTTGCATGAGGTGTTCTTAGTGATCTTGTCATGTCACTATATAATAGGGTTGGACGATGTCGACCAATTTGGCATCGTACGATGTCTAATGTGAAACATCGCGATGGACGATGATATCGTCGTCGCTTTTCCCGGGGGGTGTAGGTATCACTAAAACGCCAAGCCCCGCCCCACGACTGAGAAAACAGTGTTCACGCGAGCAGGTGAGAGAGGATTGAGCGCAGGGGTGCTCGTGCACAAGGTTTGATATGAGCTTGCGGCCCCGTTTCTTCGCATGTACATCTGTTTTACTCTCGCAGAAATTTACCGTGCTCGCCAGCATCAGTGGTGTGCTCGCTTATTAATGGCATAGATTTGCCGCCATAGATTACGTGTGTTTTTCGCGAGCTGGTTGCTCCTGCTGCAGCAGGGCAGAGCATCGCGATGCCGGCTTAGCATCGTGATGTCTATCGGCCATCTGCGATGGACGATGGCATCGTCTAATCGACCCAACCCTACTATATGAACATGAATTTTACTCTTAAGTTCTTACTAAGAAACACAAGCATGTTAAACTTTTCAGGTTATGTCTTGTACATGTCTGGCAATGCAGGAGAAATGTGATGGCACATAGTATAGTAACATAGCACATAGTAACAAGGCAGACATATCCTTTGCGATGTACAGAGACTGGAACCGTCTGGCAAAAGCCCCTACCATGACGTGAATTCGTGTTTGCAGTGAAGCAAATTTCACGCACGAATGAAGCGAGTAAACTTAAAATGTTCAAGTTTCCAACTACGCATGAATAGCATGATTTATTCACGCAAATCACGTCTGGTGTGAACGTAGGGTAACGTAACAGAGCGGGTCACGTGACTCCACACACGGTAGTGTTTTTAAAGGGAAAGTAATCTAAATAATCGACCTAGAAAATTTGACCTATTATAGGTTCTGAATGTGGATTTCGATTACTTTTCGATTATTATCCAACTCTAATCCAAAGAGCAATTTAAATGCCAATTTAACCTAATTTGCCTGAATAACCTAATTAACCTATTTAAGCAAGTCATTGGAAAACAGTGGTTTATTCTAAAGCTAACCAAACTAATAATTTCTTAAGGGGCTAATAATATTGACCTTGGCAGTTATTTATTTTTTTAATTCTTTTGTTCAAGTAACTATAAGAAATCAGACTTTCTCTAGAAGATGAAAAAAGGAAATAATGTGAAAACATTCCCTTGCTCTGTTAAATCACCACTAGGGAAATATTCGAGAAAAAATTAAATAAAATTCACAGGGGGGCTAAATAAGTTTTTTCATAAGTAAGTTTTAATAAAAATATAATTTCGCAATTCATGACCCCAGCATACTAGGTATAAAAAGAAAAACAACTACCTTGTAGGAATTGAGAAGCCAATCAGGCACTGGCACTCCATGTGAAAGCAGCTTGTTGATTACGCAGCGATGATATTGAGCGTTCTGTAAGGGATATTTCTCCAAATAATGAGCTAAGAGACGCCAAGCTTCATCTGTCGCGCTGTGTGGAAAGAAATTCAGTTTAGAAAGACCCAGAGCAGTATTCAGTGTAATAAGCATTTTAGTATTTTAAAAGACCTGGACTCTTTAGTGGTTATAACAGTTGGTAGCTGATTAGCTGCAAGCCAGTTCCACACCTCAGTCTGGTCCTGATCGCCTTTATACTGTAGTTTGATACACCTACACACAGAAATACATGCCGGGCAGAAGTCAGAATAAAAAGCAGTCAGCGGATTTTGACAGGGCAGACAAAAAAGCGATCAACTTACTTGAAGGTCAGTCCTTCAAAGACGGGTGTGAGGGACAAGTTAAAGGTCTGACATAGTGTCAAGGCTGTGTCAAAAAGTCCTGTTTGCACCAGAAGAGCCACCATCTCTTGTGAAGATGCACCTCCTGTAAGAGAAATAACACCAGAATCAAGATAACCTTTTAACATTAGGGTAAAATGTACCCATGGCTGTTTTTCAACTGAACATAACAGATTTTCAATAAAATCTCCCAATCATTGATTTTGTTGTTGAAAAATTTTAAACTGGGCATTTATACCTACGAGCGCCACCAGGGTACATTTGCCTTTTGTTGTTGTGCTTTACCCTATTCATAACTTTGGATTACTACATTTTTGCTTCGCAATTTTTTGTATGTTTACTGTGTTATTAATTCTAGTATGCCCATTTTCTTAAAAAACAAAAATAAAAAAAAATAAAAATCTGATCTATGAGGTGATAAATAAAACTATTTGTTTGATTACTTCATGTTTATCGGTGTTCTCTTACTCAAATTATAAATTATGTAAATAAACTCATGAATAATTCATTAGATGAAGCAGTGCACTTGAATTTGTCGTTGCAATATACATCCTATGCAGTGCATTATTATTGCTTATTACACGGCTCTCTGGAATGCTTGATTCTGATTGGTCAGTTGAGACATTTGCAGGTTTGTTCTTTTCGATTAATAACCGCTCCAAAGTAATAACGCATAGCCGTTACTTCTTGTCTGTTTAAAATCCCTCCACGCCAACAAAGATTACCGTGTGGCGCCATCTTGTGACAAACACTGGACAACATAAGGTGCAATAAATAACTAAAATA
>JAUMHG010000079.1:14825878-14836856 GCA_032359395.1 Enteromius anoplus | reverse complement strand
TTGGGAGACATTATCAGGAGACATGGTGTTAGCTTTCACTGTTATGCTGATGATACTCAGCTCTATATTTCTTCTCACCCAGGTGAAACACACCAAACTGAGAAGCGGAATGCATGCAATGCTGATATAAAAAATTGGATGACAAGTAACTTCTTAGTGTTAAATTTTGACAACGCTGCACTGGCTCCCTATCAAACATCGTATAGATTTAAAAATTTTGTTAATTACTTATAAAGCCCTGAATGGCTCCCCTTAAAGGAGTCATACAAAAGCAATTTTCCACAAGCTAATGTGATTCTTTTGGATCTTAAAGGAAAGTTTGTGATGTAGATTGCTTTCAAATTTCTCAAAGATAGTGTAAAAAAAGCTCATTTTACCCTGTCATAAACTGCTCTTTAGAGACCACTGTATTCTGTGTACTTCCCCTTTAAATCTTTACGAGCCCCGCTGACTTTGCCCCTCTTTTCTGAGGCACTATCGGAGGATATTTTTTAGCCGTATTTATAGTGAAACCTATTTTAGACTTAAATTAGCACATTATTAGGAAAGGCGATTTGCAAAGATTCATTAAAAGATATTATACTCAGTGCTTCTGTAGGAGAGGCTGGATCATGAATGATTCGCGCGATCATAAACACATTTCGGTTGATCAAGGGCGCGTTTCCCTTCAGAACCAAACGTAACGTTACTCCTCTGCATCATCAGACACTCAGATTTTGGTAGGTTCAGAATATCTAAGAAAACAAATCCTAAACGCATCTTTTTCTTTATCAACATGTATATTAAAATCACCAAAAACTAAGACTTACTAACTCAGTTAGAAAATCAGCAAACTCTTTAAAAAAGTCCTGTGTGGTGCCCTGGTGGCCTGTATACAGTAGCCAGTACCAACATCACAGGGCATTTATATGACTAATTAAATGACTACTGCTATGTTCATTAATATATTCAAAAACACCAATCTCTTAGAAGTCTTGCTTGACTCTGCGTCTCGTCTGATGACGGATCACTCAGTGCGGGTCTGAGGTAAGACACCAGTTCAGTCTGTGTGACATGCCGCTGTCAATCAACTATTGTGGGCGTGGCCTCTGTCTGTGTGACGCCACACTGACATGCATTTGAGAATGGCTTGATTTCAGAAGGGGCAACTTATTCTTCTTTTAGTTAGGGTTCTTGTGGATCTTTATCATTGTAGGATGTTTGTGTACACACACTCCCAACACACATCTCAGGCCAAACAGCTTGAAAAAAGTGCATGTACCACCGTATGAACCCTTTAACATACAATGTACTCGTTACATTGTGAAAAGAATGGCATCTAAGCTAATCTTAGTCTTTCTCTTATTCTCTTTCTCAATGCGTATCCAGATCAGATGGTGTTTCAGGACAAAGAGACCATCTTTATCGGAGACCAGAACACCTAGATGAGCCCTGGGGACAGATCACCAGAACCAAATGCACACACACACAATAAGTCATTTGCAAAGCCTGACATGCGCTTAAAATTGAACTGAAAGTTAAGTGCTAGGTGTCCGGCCAGAGGACCACCTAACTAAGCCTGGCTTCTCCCAAGGTTTTTTTTTTCTCCATTCTCTCACGGGTGGGGTTTTGTTTTTTTGCCGCTGCCGCCTCTGGCTTGCTTAGTTGGGGGCACCTAATTTCATGTGATTATCGTCTTTTGATTACAGAGACCGTCTCTGCATTTGATAAATAGTTTAATCTCATCATTATCAAATAGGAGAATAGAGTGATGGTAATTTATAATGCATTAGCATTCAAATTTGGCTAGGTGGTTACATTTTTTTGTGGTGTGATAAAACTCAGAACACACTCTTAATATTTACACTGACTTAAATAGACTATTGTCGATACACAATACTACAGTCTAGTGGCACAACCCTAGTTTTTCTGTACTGATCTTTACCTCCTTTGTAAACTGTGATGAGATATGATCCAGGCTGTAGCGATTGTTGTCACTGGCCACAAGCTGCAGCACACAGAACTGACTTCCTTTGGGCACTGCGAGGTAGATGGCCAGACACAGGCCGGTGGAGGAGGAGAAGAAGAGACGGAGCTTATGAGCCTGTGCTGGAGAAGCCTTCACCTCTCCACGACCCGCGGGCATATAGTCCAACATATCAGTCACCAATAGACACATCTGATGCTAACAGACAAAAGATGAATTCATCACTGTGAGAGGCAAGCGATTACAGAAATTATAACTTAAATCAATTATCCTCTATTTTCCAAACTGACCTTAAACGACCACATGCGCAGCTTATGATCCTGACACAGAGCAAAAATGAAAGTGTCATCCTCTAGCTGGTGGACAGCTAGACTGATGGCCAGGTCAGAAACGCTCTGATCTCCCCTGTGAATGGATGCTCGGGTCAAACCACATTTTTGCTCTGCTCTAGGTTGTATTGGATTCAATCAATATCTTATACATAATACTTTAGGCAAAAGAAATAAAATACCTGATGGCAGTGGGCATCCAGCCGGCCAACCGCTGCATCATGGAACTCTGTTTAAACTCCAGAATGGACACAGTCCCTTTGTAACAAGAAAGCGGAAATATGATTTTCTATAAACACTTTAATCCAATCAAATATAAATTGTCATAATTTACCATCACATCATTTTTAACTCATAAGCCTTCTAATCATCTTCAAAATGCTAATGGAAATTTTTGTCTATCCAATGAAAAGCCATGCAACCAGAACTTTCATTAAAAAGTCCAAACAGAGTCGGATCTCTGCCTCACATTTGATGACAAGACTTGGAACCAGACTCCCGTATCCACACTTCCTCTATTTGTGCACATAATACTGTTATCCAATTAAAATTAATTCACAGAATTTACTGGACAAAAGTGAGGTTGGCAAAATTAAGCCTGATATCCATGCTCTCTGTGACCACTGTCGTCAAGCCCCAGATTTCAGATTTAATGCATATTTTTTGGTTATGTCCATCCATAACTTCATTTTTTGCTATCAATCTTTAGTTGTTTTTCTTTAGTGACAAAGAAACACATAGAGCTGATTGCACTTTTTGGATTTCCTCCAAATGTCACTGGTTTGCCTAAAAGTACTGCAAAGAATTTTGCCTTCTTAACATTATTAGCTAGATGGCGCATTCTTTGCTGTGGAAACAAAAATTCCCTCCATCTTTCGATCTCTGGTTGAGAGAGGTTTTATTAATTTGGAAATAATTAGACATACATTGAAGGGCAACACAGCATATTTTCCGAGATCTGGGATCCCTTCTTTTTTCCTGAATTTCTCAGTACTTCCTCTAAAGTGTGTCAACCTATGCATTAAGATGTTATCATGATTGTAACTTGAATTTGGTTAAAAGTGTGTGATTATATGTGTTGATACTTCCATATTTATATGTATATGTTCTTGCTGTAAGCTTTTGTGAACATATATGCATATATTTGATAAATGGCTGAAATGTCTAAGCTTTAATACTCCCAACATATATTCTATGCTCAAGACATGCTCAGCATTCTTTATATTACAATATGTATGTTTTTTCTATTTTAGTTTGTTTACTTGCATAATGAAAATAAATCAATAAATAAATTGTATTCATTTATTATTTAAAAAGTGTGGGGTTTTTTTAGGATTCTCCTGTATCTGTATCCTGATATTATAGTGAAAGTTCAATAAAAAAAAAAACAGCCATTTATTATTCATATATTAATGTTGATGCTGTACTCCAATGAAACTAACTTTTAAAATCTTTTCTTTCTTTTTTAAATTTTCTCAACACAAGGACTTTCAATCATGTGTAAACAATTCCTTTAAACCAGCATTGTTCCTGGTAGCACACCAACATTACACATTTTCCAACTTTTCTAATCAAATGCTGAAATGACTCATCAGCACGTTAGCAGAAACTCCAAGACTAGAAATATATTTGTCAGATAAGGGAAACATTCAAAATGTGCACTGTTAGTGTGCCTCCAGGAATAGAGTAGAGAAACACTGCTGAATGAAGTTGAATGAACTATAAATTGTACTAAATTTATTTTATCCTTTCTGATATTCTTTAATCGTTTAAAAAGACAGAACAAGTTTCTTTATGGAAAATTAACTACGGAAATAAGTAAATATAAAGGCCTGATAAGATTTAAGACAGATAAGGATGATTATACAGACAGACACAAACCATCTTGATCATGAGCAGGCAAGGTGACTACAGTAATGCCTCCCGAGGGCAAGGCGAGGGCGAACACTGCCTCCCCCTGATGACTGATCCAGGCGGCTGACGTGGATGGAGCCGTCACTGGTGTTCCTTGTGCAAAAGGGAGCACGTAACTGTGAGCTGGTTCATTTAAATTCAGCTTTCCAATGTCTGTGAAAATGGACTGCATCTGGAGTTCAGTGACCAAATCCTGTAAAAGATGAATCTGTTAGACCATATAGAGTATACAGATCATGTAAGAAATATCATTACATTTCGTATCAATCAAAACTCATTCAAAAAGTTGTAATCTTTTGTAATGCATGAGGGTATGCAATATGAAAAAAAAACTTATATTTCAATGTATTTATTTCTCCGTAATATATTTCATGATATAATCAATATATACATTTATTCAGAAAATTTACAAAAATACTTTATATTTTGTAAAAACACGAACTTTTGAAAAATTCTAACTAGCAACCCCTCACTTGCAGCTCTAATCAGAAGAGGGAAGAGTTTAGTGACTAGAAAGGAGAGCAGTAGTAAGCCTGCCGTTTTGATGTCACGTTTCGGTATGGTTGCTGTTTTATTAAACAGTGGTTTACCTTGTCATACTGTAAATAACTGACAACTCAAGGCAAGGCAAAAAACTAAACATTTTCCGTGCCTTAGAAGCCAAAAAAAAAAATGTTGTCCCTAAAAGACTGTGAGCTTTCTTATCTTATCTTAAATGGCATCTCTATATTAATATATAAGTAATATAATTTAGAAATAAAAATAAAATAAATACAAAAAAGTATTGTAATATATTATAAAGATAAAAACTATTACCAATATCTACTCTCACAATCCATTTCAATTGTACTTTGTAAACATAAATGTAATTTCCACCACATGCTCTCTTTTCCACCACAGAGGGAAGTGTGGTGGAAATGACCTATGCATATTTTTTTTTTGTGAAAAAATTTATAGCTTCACTGATTAGCTTTGAATGAATACTTCTCAGTATCAGATCTAGCAATATTTAGCTTGTTTTTTCTTGATGAATATTTACATTTCACTCCATGTTCAACATGTGCTCTAACGTCACAGAACATTTCCACAGAAACCATCCAAATAATATTTAACACAAGCTTTTTAAAAGTAAATTACAGTGTTGTGGTTGAAATGACACCAATACTGTATGACAGCTATATTTTGTATAAAAAAGTTAAATTGCTAGTGGTCTCACATTAAATACTACAATGAATTTTAATTATTTTATTAGTGGTTAATTCAGCTACATTAAGAGTTACCAGATAAGTCATATTTTTAAACTGTATTTTCATACTTCTTGTTTAAAAGTCTGGGTGTGCGACAAGGACAAAACAGTGATTTTGACACCCAGAAAGGTTAAAAAAAAATAAAAAATAGAAAGGTAGTAACATGTTTTTAAGGTGGTTTCATTGTTAGTTTGACAAAGAAAGTAGAATTTCTCCTAAATTATATGTATGTTTAAAAACATGATCAAAGAACATAAAAGTGCACCTACTTGATTAAAACTGCTTCGAACGAGAACCTGGGGGGGGGCTGCCACTGCACGTGCTATTACAGTTTACTCTAACACATTCTCTACGTGCTTTCACAGATTAAACGCAACCATCCAAAACAGTCTAATATTCGATTATCAATATTTGAATTTAAAGCCCATATCGGCCAATTCCCCTATCAGTCCAATAATATTGTGCATCCCTACTTATTATCGTTAATGAACAAAATCCCAGAAAACAGAGATATTATTTTTTGTTAATATCACACATCCCTAACGCATACTGAACTGAAACACCTGTACTAAAGATCCAGACACTCACACTGCGGTACATGCGGGTGGGGTGTGGCAGCAACAGGCGATGAACCGACTGGCTGGTGACGATCAGAATAATGACGTTGTTAAGGGTCTCTTGTATGCAAACTCCTCCGGGCAGCAAGAGACAGTTTGGGATATGCAGGCGGACAGCATTATTGAGAAGATTAGTGTCCAGTGACTGCTCAACAAACTGAACCGTATCACCTGAGGTGGACCTAAAAAATAAAGACACATGCTTAAGTCAATATACTTAATATCAAACAAACAGAGGAAGTCAATGATTTCAACAATGTATAAAACATGTTTAAAGAATAACTTCATATTTATCAACTTATTTAGAATACACCATTATGTTAATCATTACATCTGCATGTTAACATGAATGTGCTTTGGTTGATGCAGCAAACCTTCCTTGACGTGACTTTTGAAATATATCTTCCTCACGTGTTTGAACTGAGGTAATACGGTCATCTGTCATGACATTAAAAAGCCACAAAACAGTATTTATTGTTCAAATGTCATTAATTTTAACAATTTAAAAGCTGAGAATCCTGACACCTTTTTCATTTCAGAAGTAAACTGCTGTGTCTTCGGTGTGTTGTCAGGTTCTGCCATGTTTTTTGCTCTGTTTGTAAGCTAGGGTTGGGAATCGTTTAGGGTTTTTTAGATACCGGTGCCAAATCGATACTTTTAAAACTGTTCCCGTGCCTAAATGGTGCCTGACTCAATACTTAAAAAATAAAAATGGTAACACTATAATAACTGCACATTATGAATCATTAGTTAAGCATTAGTAAATAGTCGGTTCATCCTTTATAAAGCATTTCCAACATTAATAGTCATTGGTAAGCAGTTTATAAATACAGCTGTAAATGCCTTGTTCTTGCATTATAATATAACATTTAAAGGCTCAGTTATCTTCCAAACAGAGCAAATAAAAACAACACAGAGGGATACAGAACTATTAATTTCAATATGCAAATAAATATGAAACTCTACAACTTTTCATATGAATGATTTATCATGAAAGGTTTAAAAAGTTCAAAAAGCCTATTAATAAAGCATCTGAAAAAGATTTACTCTATGAACAATACATTAAATTACATCAAATAAAGACAAAATCAATAATAAATGAATAAATAAAATAACCTTATGAAACAATAACTAACATATGTTCCAATGCCATGTCTCAAGTCAAGTGAATAAATTATCTTATACAGGGCTCGCAAAATCGCTAGCCCAACGTCCCGGGGCTATTGAATCTTCCAGTCGGGCTACCAAAATCCATCTCAGCCCTGCCTGTCGGGCTATCATATAGGGAAGAAAAATATATTTAAATGCTTTTGCAATCTTTCACAAATATGTTTGGGTATTTATGTAATTTTGTAAAGGCCTGATAATCGACGATCCAATCTTTGTTTAACCAAAGATTTAATTCAAATATATATATTGTTTTAATTTGGCCACCTTTTTATAATAAAAATGCTACAGCCTATTTAATTTCTTGGAACGAAACCTTGGAAGTTTATTTTGTGTCATTTCTGTATGCTTAAGACTAGGGCTGCACGATTAATCGTATCGCAATCGCGATGTCAGCCTGTGCGATTACATTACAGCAAATGTTGCGATTATGATAAATAAACAACCTGCTACATGCTTTTGCGCTTCCCCTGTGTGCCATTTTCTATTAACATGGGCGCCAAAATAAATACGCGCTGCTGAAGCGTGCAGTGTGAAACCGGTGTAAACTCGACATGTTCAAGCGTCCAACTACAAGCGAATAGCGAGATATATTCGCCCATGTCACCTCAGGTGTGAACGCACTTTTAGCAAACAGAGATTTGAGAAAATGATTGGCACACTGGACAAGAGATACCAAAAGAAATATACTAAGCATATGTTACATCCTGCTTAAATGTTTTGGGAAAACATGTACAAATAAAAATGGGTATTTGTTTTATTTATCTGTACTTTTGATTTTTTAATTTTATTTTAATGTTAATTTAACGTAATTTAATTCAGTAACGTAAAATTGTTACTGTTGTTTAATTTAATTTAATTGTTGCTAGATTGCACTGTATACTGCATCTCAGTTGAGAAATACAGATTTCAGCATTATTAGTAATATGTGTTTGCATTTTCCTTAATAACAAGCAAGTTGAGGCAAACCACATATATCGTATCGCAAATCGCAATTGCACATTTTTCCCAAATCGTGCAGCCCTACTTAAGACCATGAAATCAACTGTACATCACACTGTATTAATAAAATCAAAACGTTTCTGTCTAGGGCTATAAATGTAATTTGTAAATGATATAATGTAATTACAATTAATTTATTTACTTTTATATTTATAGAAAGTTCTATTTTGACCCCAAATAGGCTAGTAGGTGTTTTTTTTTTTTGAGGGAGGGGGCACAACAATACTATTCTGCTTAGGGCACCCATTTGGCCAGCAGCAGCCCTGAATATTCTACACGGTTCTTACAAGTGTATAGAAATTTCTGTTCAGTTAGAACCAAATATTTCAGTTGATTGTAATTTCACTATATTATACAGTTGTTGTAATTTGTTTTAACATTTTTTTTGCATGTTCACGTGAACAGGGGTCCGTTCTTTGTACACCGCTAACTACATGCAAGATCAAATGACACATCCAAGATCAAACCATAGCGCTAACTATGAGCTCTCAATTACAGTTCTCCGAACGCACCTGTTGTTGATGATTAGTAAAGTTGGACTGAGTCGTCTAGGATTATTGCGCGTTCACGCGTTGGTTTAAAAGGCGACATGTATCGATAGTACAAAACACTGATCACAACCCCTTCGATTGATTGACAAAATGCCAAAAGAGTGAGCTAATAATAAAGACACAGGGAAACACGGCAAAAGCTGCAAAAGCCAGGAGAGAGGGCTGGAAAACAGTATCAAACATATCAAATGCATTAGTGCTGCCCATGTTACAGGTTTTTCCTTGATAAATAAATAGAATATATATATTATATCTCAAATCTTATTTAGTAGTAATTGGCGAGGTACGAACAACGGACCCCAGGCGAGAGAATATCGAGCACAAGAATAATTGCGCGCAGATGACATATCATGTGCACACAGGGTTTGAAATGAGCTTGCGAGCTCCCGTTTCTTTGCATGTAGATCTGTTTTCCATGTCAGTGGAGCTCTTGCTTATTAATGATATAGATTTGGCGCCATAGATTTGTTGGGTTTTTTGTTCAGGCACAGCACCGAAATCAGTGTTTTGACTCGGTACATACCGATTACTTAGGTACCGTTGCCATACTGGTACCAGGCTTCGGAACCCAACCCTAATGTAAGCACATGTGTAGTGTGAGAGTAACAAAGGAGGGCAGGTCAATTGTGACTGATGTGATTATAAAGTGGTCACATGACATGAGAAATCAAATGTTTTCTCCAGTTTTTTTGAGGTGGTGCGCAATGAAAACTCCTCATCATGCCAGATATCTCTGATTCTAGCCTTTCTGCTACACCTGCTGGGCAGGGGACGCACCCCATCCACCCTTAAGGCTTATGTGGTTGCCATAGCATTTCCAATCATGTGATTGGAAAAACCTCAACACCTCAGTTTGGTCCCTGGATGGGAATCAGCTGTGATTTATATATTTGCGTAACTGCAATAATCTGTTTCTCATTGGGAATAGAATAAAATACAGGGAAGATATTTGTGTTTCAATTCACAATATGAACAACTGTTCACTTTGACTTTAGCCTATAGAAGTTATGTTTAGAACATGATGTCATCTGTTCTGACATACAGTGTGAAAGCATTTGAAAATTTGACTGTAAAATTACATTGTTTTGGTCTTGGTTGAGCTGTGTGTAAAAGAACTTCAAGCATTTTAAGTCTGTGTTAACTATATACATTTTGTATCAAAAGCAACAAGAAATGTGTTAATTGTATAGATTACAAAAACTGATGTTGTGCTAACCGTTTAAAGAGTTTAGGAAACTCTTAAATGTATTGAAAAAACTGAAATAGCAATTGTAAAAAAAAATGTAATTCATTTTAAAGTTTGTCACGCTTTTTCGCAATGATATTTGCATTACTGTGACAATGCACTTATGCTTACGTCACCAACGAAGCGGAAGGAGATGGCGGTGTTTTGATTTGAGGGCGCAAGCGCGGACTAGTGCAGGCTGCGGTAATGGTAGAGAGCAATAACAATGGCGATGAGCAAAGAGACGAAATAAACAGGAGAAAACTACAAAAACGCCAGGTTGATTCAGTGTAGTGTTAAATCAATGCGATTATTAATCGAGATGGGGGCTGTTAAATGTACGACGAGGAGAGAAGTCCACCACTTGGCAGGGCAGCAAGAGCGCACGGTTACACTATACCGGAATATTTTTCAGCTTACACCACGGCTTCTTATCAAAGGAAAGACTTTACGGTGTTGTGCATGGCTTTTAGGATTAAACATACGTAATACTTTTTCAATACCATGGCTTGGATGAATACTTAATACTGTACTTAATACTTTAACCTAATATTTAAATATTAAAATAAAAAAAAATGTAATAAATAAAAAAAAGAAACCAATTAGTATTTCATTTTAAGAGATCTTATTTTCTCTTGTAATTTAATACTGCTCTTTAAGCAAAAATGTTTTATCCGATTACTCGATTGAACGATGACATTTTCTGTAGAATACTAGATTGCTAAAATATTCGTTAGCTGCAGCCCTACCTTAGACCCGCACTGAGTGAATCGTCATCAGACCAAGACGCAGAGACAAGCAAGATTCCTACGCGATTGAGGTGTTTTGTTGTGAAATGTCTTAGTGAATATAGCAGTAGTCATTTAATTAGTCATATAAATCTCCTGTGATGTTTGTACTGGCTACTGTATACAGGCCACCAGGGCACCACACAGACTTTATTAAAGAGTTTGCTGATTT
>JAUMHG010000079.1:14791981-14802736 GCA_032359395.1 Enteromius anoplus | reverse complement strand
GGACAATCCGCGTGAGGGGAGACGACAGGGGAGAGATCCACTATTTAATTTCGTGGTGTATGTGTCACCAAAGGCTTGGGGGTCGTTCACATGCAGCGCGTTTTGCGCGAGCAAGCTCTTCATTTTCAACAGAGCTGCGCAGTTTAACATCCATCGCAGAAATGATTTTGTAACTGACAGCGCTTTCATTGTTGCCTAGTAACAGCAGATGCTACAGACGCGAGAGCACGAAGCACTTTGAAATTGGTGGAGGAAGCGACGCGCCTTGCGTTTTCACTCATTTTTAGACGATTCGTGAACGTACGCTTATGTTTCATTTAGTGCTAAAGTATCGTTAACATTATTTTAGTGTGTTAGAAAGATGCAGCTCTGGTTAAACAGCTGGATGTTGCGTTGAAATGCGTATGCTTACCGAACCGAAAGCCTCGTACTGAACGGTTCGATTCGATACGACGTATCGTTACACCCCTAGTTAGCATGTCTTGACCTTGTTCCTGCACTTACCAATTATCTTATGTTTTGTTTCACGGATCGCAATACTTGCATTTCTCTAAAGGATGTTTTCATACATGATCTCTTAACTGTATTTACCAGTAGGTTTCTGGAAGTCTCTGCATGTGAGCACTTCCAGTATAATAATGTAACATTTAGTATTTTTAGTGCAATATTAATGGTATTATGGATCATTAATCAGAGTAAGGACTTGACTCGAAATAAGCATATCTTGAATTTACATTTACTGGATGTTTATCTCTGCTGTCGCTACTCTAGTGAAAAGTGCCTATATGTTTATATCAGCAGTGAGGTGGCAAAATTGGCCTTTTGAATGATGGAGCTCACAGCTTTACTATGATCACAGATACTGTATACACATAATATCTCTCTCTGTCCTCTGATTACTTTGTAGTGGGAGTAATCGTTTGAGAAACATCAGGTTCAGGTTTGGCTTCGTTCTTGTACAGAAACTCTTCTTTAGCTTTAGGGTGCATTCTGCAAGCTTCTCCATTTTATAAGCAAAGATAAAATTGGACCAAGATGTTTTGAACTTCCTTAGTTTTAGAATACACAAGTGTCATTTATGCACACAAACAGCACTTCTCTGTATATTCTGTAAAACACACTCAATAAGCCTTTGACAGCACAGTGGAACAGATGAAGGACCTCGCTGTGCTCTCAGGATCCATACTGACTGGCCGGGAACCGCCCTTTATGCTCAGAGTGTCAGAATACCACAGCTCCTTGCAAAGACTCGAATCCAACGAATCTGAGGCAAAGGATCATCCACCAAGTCTGTCAAATTATAATAATCCTTGTAAAACTGTGTACCTTTTTCATTTTTGCTACAAAAGCACCCAGAAAAGCTCAATGTAAGATTGCGAGGAAAGAATTTTCCTAACATTAAAGTTCATCTGAAGAAGAAAGTTTTGAGTAAGGGAAGAATCCTTTACAATTTGTGTGTACTGTAATTGCCTTAAATAAATAAATAAAATAATACTACTACTAATAAAAATTAAATCTGTTAATTAGTGATGCTTTTGATTATAAATTTTTACATTTAGTCATTTATCACATGCTTTTAACCAAAGCGACTTATAAATGAGGCCAATGGAAGAAATCTAATTAAACCCTAGAGCAATGATACGCAATTGCAAGTCTCAGTTAGCTTAACATAGTACACAGAGCAAGGTTTTTTCAAATTATATAATAAATAAATAGAAAACAGGCAGAATAAAAAAAAAATTACAAAAGCTTGGGGTTATTGTTTTTTTTTTTTTTTGTTTTTTTTTTTTTTAAGAAAACTAGTAGTGAACCAATAGAGTGCAAGTTTAAAATAATCTATAATTTAATTTTTTAATTTTAATAATTATGAAAAACCATTAAATTGAATCCCGAATATGAATGGAAAATTGAATATTTTGTAAATAAATACAAACAAAAAAGAATATTTTTGTTAAGCCTAAAAATAATTGTTAAATTATGTAAATATTATTTCTAAAAATGTAAATAGGAATTTGGAAAATGATAAAACGGATTTGGTAGGGCTGGAATTTAGCCTTCCCTTACGTATGTGATATTTATAATTTACATAAATAACATGAAGGCATCTTTACACTGCAGGGCAGGGCCATACACAGACCTATTGAGGGGCATGTGCTGAAACAGAAACTGGGCAACATCATGACGACATCACATTACGTCAAAATCACACCACTGTGGTGATGCATTATATGAACCTTTATAGACACACTAGTGTTTATTTCATAAAGACAACGTTGCAACGTATTCAAACAACAAGACGTCCATCTGCTTCTGCTCTATGACTCTTGACTGATGTGCGCTCAGGGGGCGGAGTTTTGAAGTTTGACTGACAGTTTAAGCTGTTCTGATAGATATGCTTTTTAATACCTTTAATTGGTTAAATATTTCTTAAAAAGACTTACAGAGGTAAAGGGTTACCAATAGCATTGATTTGATAAAAAAAAAAAAAAAACTTTTTATGCAGCCTGTGAGCTGCATTCTGTGTAAAAACACGTAAATGCTGCTCTCTGTGCCACTTTTGAAGTGTACGTTTGGCAGTAAATGATCATGCCATGAAGTTTAGATGACAGTTTGCTGTGTTTGTTTAAGAGACCTTGGTTTAATTCTCACATGAGTGCGAAATGTGGCAGCTGATTCCCACATTACATGCGTGCAGCAGTAGTTTGAGAGCTCAGGATGCTGCCATTGATACAACACAGCTCACTCTATTGGCTTTGGCTCGTGTCATGCAGCACACACTGGGCTTTTTGTGTGCTAATTGCAGCTCATTAGGATCTCCTGAGAGAACTATGTATCATTAACAGCCGCTTCCGGCCCCAAGCGAAAATAAAACTCTAACTGTTGTTCTCTTTTATGTTCTCTTTTTGTTCTCTGTTATACTTGATGTATACTCTCTCTCTCACTCTCTCTCTCTCTCTCTATATATATATATCTATATGTGTGTGTGTGTATGTATTTTTCGCAGCAGTAGTACATAGTAATTATTTTTTTCAAGCTCCAAAAATTAGCTTTAGTAGAGGGGTTTAGATGAATAATCAATTTAATTTGGGCCTGTTTTTAGAGCTTAATATTTACTGTATTTTTTTAGGAAACCATGAAGGTAAAGGTAACCTGACAGCTTCACTGTCTGCAGTAGACCTACAACGCCTTTTAAATAACCAGTATCAGTCTCTAATGCTCATCAAGGCTGTATTTATTTGTTCATAATACAGAATGTTGTGAAGTAATATCGCAATTTCTAAAAGAACAGCATTTATACAAAATAAAATGAGTTTATTACAATATTGGTTTTTGCTATTGCATTTTATCAATTTAACAATTCCTTGCTGAATAAAAGTATTTATTTATTTAAAGACAAATGCAAGAAAACATTTACTGGCTCCAAACTTTTGAATCGCACCATATATTGTAACGCAGCTGTTCTATTTTGAATAAACACTGTTCTTTTTCATTTGTTATTTATCAAAGAATCCTGAAAATTAACACTGGTCCCAAAAAATATAAAGCAGCGGTTTTTTATAACTGTTTGCAACATTGATAATAAATCAAAATGTTAGAATGATTTCTGAAGGCCTGCGACACTTAAAACTGGAGTAATGATGCTGAGAATTCAGCTTTAATCACAGGAATAAATGTGATTTTTAAAGTATATTAAAGTAGAAAACTATTCTTTCAAAATCGCAGTAATACTTTTAATTAAAAAGATACAGCGTTGATGAGCAGAAGAAAGGTTTGAACAGCAGTGTAATTCAGGGTAGACACTAAAACTAGACTAAAGCTTTTACAATGGTTGGCAAGTCATATAAAACACTATTTTCATTACTTTTTATGGATTTGTTACCTATTAAAGGTTTTTTGGAATGCTGTTTTGTCAGCTGAACATTTGGCATGTTTTGAACTACAGTAAGTCATTTATTTATATCACGGTTTATACGATGCAGATTGTTTCAAAACCGCTTCAAACAATAAAAAGTATTAATATTCCCAAGTTCTTCAGTTGTGAAACAAAACAGTTGCAGCTGTAAAACACCTCTCAAAAGGCAATAGTGTAATTTTTCAGCGTAATTTACTTAAATGACAGTTCAGTTTAGTCCAATAACAGTACTTCCGTCTTCATTCCAGTCAAACGTTTAAAATGCGGCGTCCTGACTCATGGCTGAATACATTTTTTTTTATAATCTGCTCCTTTAAGAGAAAACAAAGTTTTTATTCTGTGGCCAGTTATATGAACAGTTGAGTCTTCTATATCTGTTTTCTTTTGTCTCTTTCTGTGTTTTTAATGCATCTGCTCAACCCTCTCTCTCTAAGCCTTTATTTTTTTCTCCTTCTCTCTTTTTCTTTGAGGCTTGGTTTGGGTCTAATGGCTGTGTGGAGGGAGTGAGGATGATGTCATGGTTTTCTTTATTTTTTTTCCTACCTTTTTTAGTCATAGAAACTGCTGAGGGTGGGGCATACTGACACACACACACTAGTTTTTAACATCCCCCTCATTTTTGACCATCTTTAGCCCAACCAGGCATACAACTGCTAATGCCTCATAAATGAAGATGTGAGATATCAGATACGCCTCGTCCACAAGCACCACTGATATAATGACTTGCTGGAAAAAACTATGGTAAAACGGCCAGTTTTAGGTTTGCTTAGTCAGAGCACTTGGCTGGAGCCGCAGGAACGCCTCTTGAGTTTAAAGTAATAGTTCACACAAAAATGAAAATTCTGTCATCATTTACTCACCCTCAAGTTGCTCCAAACCTGTATGAATTTCTTTGTTGTATTAAAGAAAGTTTGTAACCAGGCTGTTTTGGATCACCATTGACTTCCATTGTTTAATTTTAGTTTTTCCTACTATGGAAGTCATTGGTGACCAAAACAGCCTGGTTACAATATCCTCCTCTGTTTTCGGCAGAACAAAGCAATTCAGACAGGTTAGGAACTTATTGAGGGTGAGTAAATTATGGAACTTCTCAAGGGTAAGTAAATGATGACTTGCATCGCATTTTTGGGCAAACTATTCCTTTAAGGCGAAGGCTGTGACACGGTAAAGGCATATTGGAAAATGGCAAACACTCATGGTCTTCATTGTGTTTTTAGTCCGTTTTTTTTTTTTTTTTTCTTTTTGAGAAAATCTTTATTTTTCTTTCTGCAACTTCCTCAGGCAAACCAGGTATTATTTTAGCTTTTACATTTAATAATGCCTGTTTTGCTGTAACGACACACTTCACCTTTAAATGGCAAGCATAGTGGATGAGAGGAAGAGGAGTTACATAAATTGATAAGAAAATATGCAGATCATTAAGACTTGATTAAGGCAAGTATAGAAGGGATACTTCCTGAGCCCAATTTTGGTCAACATTAAGTTGGGATTTGTTTTTTATATGCATTTTAAGTTTTATAAAAAAAAAAACACGTTAAAATAAATGTGCTATGTTTTGAAACTGTGACTGTTTGCTAATTTTGTTTATATAAAATTGATAAATAAAAAGTGCATTTGTGACCCTGCACAACAAAACTAGTCATAAGGGTATTTTTTAGATTTATATGGGACAGTATTTGTCTGAGATACAATAATTTGAAAATCTAGAAAAATGCTTAGTAATGTGTATTACTAATCAAAAATTACGTTTTTATATATTTCCGGTAGGAAATTCACTAAATATCTTCATGGAACCTAATCTTTACTTAACATCCCAATGACTTTTGGCGTAAAAGAAATTGGTATGCCCCATACAATGCATTGTTGGGTATAGCTACAAATATACCAGTGCTACTAAGACTGCATTTTTTGGTCCAGGGTCACATTTGCAAAAATCTGTGCTCATTAAAAAAGCTCATGGTTTCATTAAAATGTCAATCCTTGTATCTTTCTGAATGAGAAGTAATATACTAGCATGGATTCAAATAGTTTAATGTAGACTGTGGTTTAAAAAATCCACTGTTCATTTTGCTTTGTAACGTCATCTTTATCTTGAATTCTTTTAGGAGTATAAATGCACAAACATGCCCACAGAGTTTGCTTTTGACTGTTTTCCATATGTAATTATGCCCATCTAAAGCACACGCACTGGGTGGATGTTTTTGGTGTACAAATAAATGAAGTTTCCGTGCACCAAACACACACACACACACATACACAGAGTAAACACAGCCGTAGTGGGGGAATAAAGGTGCTTTTGTCCGGTCGGGGGGCTGGGCCATCTGGAGTGCTCATGAATGTCCGCTTTAGTCGGCTCAGACATCGCGCCTCCCTGCGTACTTTCACAGCTCTGCTAGAAGAGGACGGAGACATGGGTGGGGTCCGGATTGGGCGGATGGAGACAGGGTGGGGCTTTCTCGCAGCCAGTGAGATCATTGGAACACAGTGTGTGTGTGTGTGCGTTTTCTGCCCAAAGCAGGCATGTAGTATTTGGACGGCACTGGCTAGGCACTCAAACACCTTCGTTCTGAGAGCGCCAGGCAAACTCTAAACTGCTGGCTTCAGAAACAGGGCTTATTGCAGAGCGTTGAGCTGGAGCTGGACTTTGTATGGTTCTGCTGCTCTTTGGGTCGGTATTTTATTTGAGCTGAGCTCTGCTGAAGAGCTTGAGAAAGCGAGTCCTAACTGTGTCTCTGTTTGTCTCTCGCAGTCATCTGGAGGTGCGGTTGAGAATGACCCACTCGGGGCTCTTCCTCCAGGCTGGGGTAAGTTCTTTTTCATCCTTACTCTTCAGCTCAGGTGAGGTCACTGTGAGCTTTAGGAGCTGAGAGAAGCATGTAAACGTGGAGGCCAATATTTATAACTTCATTAACTGATGTGTAGTAGGCTTTGGCGGATCTCTAAAATAAATGCAGCACTAGCCATGTGGTCAGTAAGAGTTGAATAAATAGAATATAGAATACACTTGCAACCATTTCTTTTGCTTACATGTTGTAGTTAGATTTAATGTAGAGTCAGCAGCAAAATAAACCTTAACATGGTGATCAGGGCCCCAAAGTGAAGCAGATTTTGTTTGCTTTTTATCCCGAAATAAGTGAAATGGAGTTGGGAAATCTCTGCCACGAGAGGGTTAAAAAAGGGGGGGGGATCAGAAAAAGAGAGTGTTGTGTGAGCAGTAATGTGAGGGCTACTGTGTGCTCCACAAACGACTCTTAATGAAAACAAGATGTTAGTCGAGGAGCGAATGAGGGGGTTCTTATGTCTTTCTCTGTGGAAAAGCTATTGGCCAGCAGACTTTCTCTTTTCTTTTTCAATCTTTAAATCATCAATGTTTCGTTCTGTCTGTTAAAAAAGTGAAATTGGAGATGGTATGTGGAGAGTCCCACTGACTCGTCAGTTTTCAGTCAGCGCTGTCAGATTTGACACTCTCGTACCATCAGCCTATAAAAAGAGAAAGAAGATCATTTTAAATGTAAATGAAGAAACATGTGAATAAAAAGAGTGCTACAGTAAATTTGTTAAAATGCAAACAAATAATGTAAAAAATTATACAATTATTCAGACGGCACATATACATAAAAATTTTATTTATTTTTTTGGTACTAGTGGGTGCAGGACCCTATAGTTCATTTATGTAAGTGTGGATAGAAAATGAAGTAAACCAACTTATTATACATAGAAATTCTTCATACATCGGACTACCAGTAAACATTTGGGACCAAAAATTATTCAGACGTTTTGGCCACATCAAGTGTTTTTTCTTTAATTGCTAGTGTGTCCTTTTTACACTACAGACTGAACTAAATGAAGCATTGCTTGGCAATCGGTTGAGCTGTATTGGTATTATCTATTCAGCCTAATTCATTACATATTACATATCATTACATATTTCTATAAAAAAAGTTATCTGACATTATCAAGATGAATGTGTTCTGACACAGTTTAAACTCTTGATTTCATATTTTCTTGCAATTTCTTAACTATAGTGAATAAGCTTATGTGAGGAATAGTATCTGAATAGATGTCTGAATAAATGTTGGTTTGACTGTATGTGTTGTAATAAGTAAATAATGACATCACTTGAATTTTTGGCAGTGAACAGTTCAGATTGCTGAAAGTGTGCTTGTTGTATCTTCTCTAAACTGTAGCACCCAATAACACTGTTACTGTACATTTATCAGGAAGCAAAAGTGTTAACTAGAAAATGTAAAAAAATTTTATGCGGAGCATATTTAATACATAACCACTGTGTGCATAGCATCATTTTTATGGTTTAATATCAGTTTTTGGGCTTTGACAAAAAGAAAACTTTATTTTTTTTTGGTCTAAATTTCTTAACTACATTTGCTAAAACAAAATAACACCAAACCTTATTTCTACAGCATGTATTCATTTTAGTCAATGTAATTTTTTTTAGTTTAAAGTCAAAAGTTGTATCTCTTAACAGTATTAAATGCATTCTGAACTAGCATAAACAACAAACAACTGTATTTTTGTGAAGAAAGGTTAATAAATGCTGTCAAAATTGTAAGTGTTATCCTGTTTAGCTCATAATACATTTCTGACCGTTCTGCCTAATAACACCTATGCTGAAAACATTACTAAATTCCATTTGTTTCCCTCAGAAAAACGCCAGGACAACGGAAGAGTGTACTATGTCAATCACAACACACGAACCACGCAGTGGGAGGACCCTCGAACCCAAGGGTAATCATGTCCTCCAGTCCCATGACCCATGCGGTCCATAGTTGATGATGACTGTGGTCGTCTTTAAATGTCAATTTACCAGTGTTTGGGAAGCTACTTTGGAAGTGCAAAGCTACAAGCTGCTCATACTTGAGCTCCACTTTTGAAAATATAGCTACATGAAAATACAAGTTACTAATCAAAAGATAACTGACAACCTTAAATCTAAGTGCAGTACATGACTCAAGTCAAGCAGTGACGTTTCTCAGACATTTAATTTTATTTTAAACTGGCGCCGAATTATGTCACGTAATTTAACAGAAAAGCGTGTGGGAGCTGGCTAAAATTGGCAGTTTTAATCTGATTGGCTGATGGGCCTGCTGTCCCAGTATGTGTGTTCACTGCCCGTCCTGTTTGCTGTCAAAATAAGCGCTTCTGCTTACAGTTCTCAGAATCTAGTCACTGGATATCCACTAGCATATGTCGCTTGTTACTGCGTGAGAAAACTCAGTCAGAGGGCCACTTCCTTTCTAAAAGGGTGTTTTTTTGCCTTTCAGTGTTTAGCACGCTTTTTATGCCTTAGTAGGGCTTGTGACGGTGAGGAAATTTTCCCACTGGTTAATCGACATGCGATAACACTGGTAATCACCAGGTGGAGATTGGAGGGTAGTTTGCTTGAGTTTTCCCTTGCTTTTCTTTGCTTTTAAATAGCTCCGTGTTTTTCACTTTCATGAATTAGCGGCAAATCAGCATCAATTGATCGAATGCGCAACAACAAAACAGTACATTGACCAACTCGCTTATATTGATCATAGAATGTTTCGTCTAATTAGTAAAACAAAGAAAAATACACCACGCTATTGGCCAAATTTAAAATGACTAGTGCTGTCAAACGATTTATAGTGATTAGCCGTGTCCAAAATATATATTATATGTGTGTGTTTTGTGTATATTTATTATGTATATATAAATACACACATATACAGTATATATTTACATGTCTGTAATTATATTCATATAGTTTATATTATAAATGAATATATTTAATAAAAATGAGTGCTGTGAAATGAAAAAAAAAGTTTACTTATCTGTGCTGTGTATATTTGTGTATGTATTAAATGTGCTTATTTCTAATATAAATTATATGAATATAAATATATACATGTAAAGGAATGGACATATTTTCAAAACAAATACTTTATGTGTATACATATATTATGTAAGCAAAAAACTTTTATTTTGGCTGCTTTTTAGTTTGTCAAAACTAAAAGTAACATATAACTTAAATATGAAAAACAGAAAATCAGTTAAACACTGTTTAATTAAATAAATAAATAAGATACAAATGTCTAAAAAAACCATTCAAAATCACCTGAGATAAACTGTTAAAGTCAACAATATACAGAATACTTTTAAAATAGGTGCTTTTTCATATAGTTTTGAAGCTAAACCTCACTTTCTCCTCACAAAATAAATTAAATCTGACTCCTGCTGCTGAGCAGTTCAGTTTTTAAATTGTACTGTTTGTTCTACAACGGAACTAAATGATTTATTGTTTATTACTATAGAAAAATGTTAACACAGACTATCGCAGCAAGCCTAATGCCTAGCTCTGTCTGTAAAGCTGCATTTTTTTTAAGGTCAACCATACACTCTCAAACTCATCCACTTAAGCTGCAGAACATTCTTTGTTTGCTCATTTTTCTTTTTGCATTGTTTATTTGTTCATTGCGCTTTGGGTGTTCCTGAATCAGATCATGTTATGTAGTGTTAAGCGTCCAGCGGGGTGCGCTGCTCTCACTGCCCTCCTTTTTGCAGGATGATCCAGGAGCCGCCCCTGCTGCCCGGCTGGGAGATGAAGTACACGGCAGAGGGGGTGCGATACTTTGTGGACCACAATTCTCGCACCACCACCTTTAAAGACCCCCGGCCAGGCTTTGAGTCAGGGTAAAGATCACACACGCTGTAGCTCTGAGTGAATGTGAAGGCAGGAGACTGTATGGTAACCGGTTTACCACAGCTGTCCTGTTTGTGGACGGTCTAGACCCACTTACACGAGTATCTAGACATATTAGTATCTAGACAGCATACGGTCGATGCAGTGTAGGTGTTTGACT
>JAUMHG010000079.1:14764588-14776001 GCA_032359395.1 Enteromius anoplus | reverse complement strand
GGGTGCTTGATTGAGCTGGTGATCGTGATCAGGTGTGTAATCCAGGTGAAAGTGTTCAGAATTCGGGTGATTGAGATCGTTGTGTCACGGGAATGGAGGAGTCAGGTGTAGAGTCTGGCGTGGATGTTACAATATATTTAGAAAATATTAACACATATTTACATATATTTATAAAATGTAATTTACATAAACAATAAATTTGTTATATAAACAACACAATTTAATTAATTACATGCATGCATGTCTTTTTTTATATTTGCAAAAATATAAATAGCACACACATATTATGTAGCAGTGCTGTCCAACGATTAATCACATCCGAAATAAGTATTTCTTTTACACATCTTTTTTCTGTAATACATTTGAGCATATTGTGTATTTATTGTGGATATTTTAATACAAACAAATGCATGCATATATTTAATAAAAATATGTTATATTTATACAAGTGCTGTCAATCGATAAATTTAGTTTTAACTAATTAATTGCATATTTTCTGAAATTAATCGTGATTAATTCCAACCAACAGTAAGATTTTTAAATAAACTTTTATATTGCAAAAATGTCACATTCAAACATTAAATTAATGCACCAACAACATAAAGACAGTTAAAAAAATTTATATTTGTTTAATAGCATCTTTTTTTGTGACTGAAGGCCAGCATTACTCTGATATCTGGAATAGTTTTTTTCCCCTAGTAGCAATTTAGTCATTGAATAGCCATTCAACATTACAAAGCTATCCCATAAAACCAGTAAATCAAACAATCTTCACATAAAACCATTTTAATACCATTACTGTTTTCTTTGGCTGTTATTTCTTTAAGAGCTGCCACTGCTGAATGTGACGCAGTTCTGACACAAATCTTATTTAACTCTTTTTACCTTTTCTGACCTACTTCAGGTCAGGGAACACGAGATGAGCTCTGGGCTGCTCCAGAAAATTTCAAAGACATGTTCTAAAATATGGCTTATATAAAATATATTACATGCTTGCACAGTTTTAATCATCTTTTTGGAAGCTTGATGGCTCAACTGACCACCACTTTGCCTGCACGTAGCTTATTTCGTGCTTTAAAATGCAAGGATACAGCCTACACCGTGCTCTGGTATTTTTGTTCACAGTACCGTTTGCCTGGCGCTAAAGTGAGGTGGAACGTGCATCTGAAATATCTCTCCTTTAATGTGGTAGTAAAGACATTCTGTGACTGAATAAATGCACTTCTTGTCAAGAGAAAAAGGGGCAGAAGCAGCAGTTGTGAGTGGGGTGACCAATCCTAGCTCACTAATTTTGACACCACTAGTTTATACATTAAATATATTTATATATAATATTGAATTTAAGAAAATAAATATATAAAAGCATTTGCATGTAAAAATATGTCAATCAAAATGTGTGTACTGTATGTGTGTGTTTTAATATATACATAATAAATAAACACAGTAGAAACACTTATGAAGAAAAACCTTTTTTGGATGTTTGATTTATAGATGGGATTAATTTTGATATAATTACAAGTACATGTGATCAGTTACTATCCAGCTCAGTTTATCAGTTAGTACCAGTCCTGAGTGGCCAATGCTTGTCTGCTTGTGTGCTATTGCTTACAAGTTTACATCTCGTCAGTCAGTGCTTTGCTTTTAAATCCTTAGGTGGTGATGCCTCCATATTTCCTATGACTGGCAGTCCAGCGCAGCCCTGTGAGCCCGTAAAACCAATCCAGAGCAAAGAGTCAGAGAGACGAGGCCAGAAGCGACGCGCTGAAAGTGACCTGGAAGAGAGCGACAGACTTTCAGCCCGCAGAAAATCAGGGCATACTGATGAGCATGAGGCCTGGACAGAAAACAAAGAAAGTAATCCATCGATTACAGTGTTGCACTGTGACCAGGAAGAAGAGAAAGACATGCACCGTACAGGGGCGAAGTGTGTCCCCTCTGGCCCGGCCGACCCGTTGCAGCCCGGGTTACTCTATCACAGCATTGGGGTGTTGCGGCTAAAGCCGGGCCGTGGTGAGCGCACACTTTCTCTCTCCTGCAGTGATAAACTGGCCCGATGGGGTGTTCTGGGCTTCCAGGGTGCCCTGCTGTCTCATTACCTGCAGGAGCCGCTCTACTTCAGAGCTGTGGTGGTGGGAAAGTGTCCTTACAGCCATGAGGCGATGCAGAGAGCCCTGAAAACGCGGTAAGTGGATAAACCTCACCAGCAAACCACGATTTCTGCAGAGTTTGTAAAAATGTCTGCAGACTTCACAATCTCACAGGGTTCCTGCAGGTCATTAAATGGGTCATGACCTGAGAAATCAAAAATGCTTTGATCTTTTGTCATATTACTTTTTTGTCACCTCATACTTCATCAAATCTTCTGACCAATCAAATGCTAGAATCCAAAGCTACGCTATAAATAGACACTGAAGCATCACTTGTATTTTTTACGGTGAATTGCACATATTGGGGATAGAAAACGATTCAGTGCAAATATGCTTTGCATGGGGGCAAAAGAGTCTGGTCATGCTAAGCAATGCACTGCACACACTGTTCGCTCTAGTCCACAGACATGATACATAGAGCAGATTCATATGCACAGAGGTCTTAAATTTGGGGACGGAAAGACAAAAAATGTGATATGGCTTAATGTGCCGATTAAACTTCAAAAGCCTATGATGTCATGGCTGAAATGTGATAATTTACAGTAAAAACTGTAAAATTCATTTCACAGTTTTATATGTTACTGTAAACATTGCCCTTACGCCGCTCATATGATTTTTATTTCATTAGTCTTAAATTTAAGCTTATTGATATTGCAAAACCATCAGTTTTTGTTTTTATTTTATTTATTTAGGCTTGTCCAGAAAGAATATGTTTTTATGTAGGTTTTGTGTCTTTTTTATTTATTTATTTTCCCTATAAGACTACCAAGATAAGTCTAATAAGATGCAGAACATTTGAGGTTTCTCTTGATTTAACCAGAGATTTCTCAGTGGTTTTGTAAGGCTTCCGTGTTTCAGTTCAGGTGTTGTGTTTTTCCAGACTGAAGTCACCTTGATATTTTTCCAGATTATGTTATTATCTCCACTTTTCTTTTTATGCTGATCTCACCAATGGCCGCTTTTATTAGGAGTTACTGCCCAAAAGCCAGAAATGGCCTTATAAACCCTCCGATTCATAGTCAAGTCAAGTCAAGTCATTTTTATTTATATAGCGCTTTTAACAACACAGATTGTAGCAAAGCACTGAACATTATCAAATAGAAAAACAGAGTGATGGTAATGGATAATGACGAGAATTAAACTTTATTTATTAAATGCAGAGACGGTCTCTGTAGTCAAGATGACGGTAATCACTGGAAATCAGGTGTCCCCATAGTGCAAGATGTTTTCCACATGTCTGACAGGACTGGACTTGGGCTGATTTTTTGCCCAAAATTCGGAATGTTTGAGAACAAAATAATTGTTTCGTAGCTTCATTTGTATAAATATATTCTAATCCTAACCCTAACCATATAGTATGTGCATGTGATTAATTCATATTATTTTATAGTATGTGTACTTCCCTGATAACTATCTTACATCCTACAGGCAAATGAGTGGAAACACAAGGTACTTACAAATAAGAAACACGGCTGTATTTAACATTTAGCATGGTTTGTACATACAGACAGGTGTGTGTAAGAATGGTCACTTACAGGTTGTGCCCTTACATGGTAACTAATTAGATACTTTACTGTACTTGCTGATGTATACAGTACTGTGGATTAGGCCACTAGTATTTTCAGCAACAAAAAATCTACCTGCAAAGCTACAGTACTGTTCAAAGTTTTAGACACTTGTTTAAAAATGCTGTAAAATGAGGATGCTTTCAAAAATAATGCCGTAAATAAATTTCATTTATCAATTAACTTCTATGAACTAAATCAAATAAATATTTGGTATTACAGCTTTTGGTAAAACAGCCTCTGTTCCGAGGTACACTTGCCAATAGTTTTTCAGGTAGGTTTTTTTCTTCATCTTGGAGACGTTGCCACAGTTATTCCTAGACAGACTAGACAGACTGGCTGTTGTCAGCCTCCTTGTGCAGACAGTAATCTCACTGCATTATTACAATTAATGACAAAAGTAATGTTGTATTTATATTTCCAACTGACACGCTGCCGCAAAAAGAAATAACCAACTTAAATCCATTTTTTGTCTTTTTGCACAGTACTGTACATGATAAATATGTAGTACTTACAGTATCACATACTAATGATATGTACCTTGTAAATGTGTAGCACCTATGGAAAAATGTGCCATTATGTGGTGAACAAGACACATACTGTACTTTATACATAAACGCTACGCATGGCAAGTCTTAACTTTAAATAATAAATTACAGTCCCATTTCCATATACTTACTACCATTAACCATCAATTACTCAGTAAGTACCTTGGTCCATGTTAACACCCCCCAACTTGAGAGCCGCATAATTTATTCTGTACATAAGCCAACAGGCACATGCACCAGTACTTACATTACATAGTAAGTCCTACACATGCTAAAAACAGCCCTACTTTATGTACGTGCCTGTTTGTACACACTTGTACATAAGTAATAGATATTTATCATGTATATAGATCATTTAGTACAGTGAAGTATCTTAATTTGTTGCCATGTAAGGGTACAGCATGTGAGTGACTGTTCTTGTGTGACACTAAACTTATCTCTATGTACAAACTAATAACCATGCGTGTATGAGTGTTAAGTACATCTGTGTTTCTCATTTGTTACCATGTACATACACTTCAGGTGAGTACCTTGTGTTACCAGGGAAGTACATCTACTGTAAGATAAAGTGCTACCATGATAGTCCTTTGCTGGTTTATGCTGTTACTTTGCTGCTTGACCAGCTAAGGACCAGCTCAAACCAGCATCCCAGTTTCACAACATATCTAACCAGCATATGCTGTTTTTTTATTTTTTTAGTTTACATCTCCTTTTCATCATCGGCAAAATGTTAATTATCTTACCAAAATAAGAGGATGCTACTGTATAGTCCACAAGAGAAAATCTAGTCTATAAAAATGACAACATTCAAATATATTCAAATTTACATCCCCTTGAACAGTTAAACGGGGGTGAAAACTTTTGAACAGAATGGAGATGTGTACATTTTTCTTATTTTGCCTAAATTAAATTTATTTTCATTTAGTACTGCCCTTCAGAGGCTACATAACATGTTTCCCAGAAGACAAAATAAGTCAAATTTACCATGATCTTCAAATTCAAAATGTTTTCATGCTCTAGCTCTTAATGCGTGTTATATGGTCTCTAATAATTTTAATCAGGGAGGGATTTTTAAATGCATTTTATTTTTTTTAATTGTCAAGACTTAATAAAAACAGATAATATATTTAGAGGAAGCCTGGAACAGCAGAAGCAGCCATTTAGTTAAGAAATTATATGATATATAAAACTAACTTCTCGTTTCCCACAGATGCTCTGATGTGACGGATTTGCCGCCAGGCTTTTCCAAACACGGTCCGGAGATTCTGCAGTCCAGTCTGGAGTTTCCTCACAACCACACACACACTGAGGCCAAACATACACACACACAGGGTAGAATATCTCCCTGCGGGGCAGGTGAGCACACACTCATTCAGTCTTATACAGGGTTTTTGTTTCTGTGCTTGTGTAACCCCTTAACATGAGTTTGTGTTACGTCAAAACTAAAACAAACAGAAGCCGCGATGCAGTCTCCACTGAACACACCCGTTGTAGGCAAGCGCCCTAACAATGTGAGATTTCCAAACATCAAGTGCATGTTTTACAAATTAATCACGGCTGGCATCACATCATCTAATCAAATCCCCTGGTTACATTTAACCAATCAAATCCTTCCTACCTACTATAAATAACCTGTTGTCCTTTCTTCCGCATCTCTCCTTTTGTACATCCCTCCTCCACCCACTATCATGCTTCACACCTTCCTCCGGGGGGGCAGATGGAGACCAAGCCGGATGCCAAACTCTTGCCCTTGCCAGAGTTCAAACCACTAGGGTTCAGAGTCTGCCATTCTCCGGCTCCCCCGGACAGCACACCAAATTCGCTACTTATTCTACGTAAATGAGGAAGCGTGAACTCGTGAAACTTCAAACTATGGTGTACACCATCCCAAAACAGACTGCACACCTACAGTAACACCCAAGACAGTTGACATGTTTTCTTTAAAATGTTGTATTTGTATTTGGAGTAATGACGTCAGAGAAGGCCTGTCTGTTTCAGTCGCTGGTGTTTGATAGGATTTTCTAAAGATGTGTCCAAATATTGTTTTTAGGTATTGGACAGGCTGCAAAAAGGTGAACATTTAATTAATAATTGAAAAATCCTGCCTTTGCTCTGTGATTTTTAAAAAGCGTAAATTTTCGGTGTCCTACAATCAAAAATGAAGAGGTGACCGCTTAAAAATCAGAAATGCAATTACTTTTTAATGTTGTTCAAAAGTTTGGTATCAGTATGATTCTCCATGTTTTTAAAGAAGTCTTTTCTGCTCATTAGGACTGCATCTATTAGATCAAAAATACACAAAACAATATTTTGTGAAATACTGTGTTATTGTAATTTAAAATAAGTTTTAATTTTATTATATTTTAATATAATTTAAATTATTACTGTGATAAATGCTCATTTTCAGCATCATTACTCCAGTCTTCAGTGTCACATGATCCTTCAGAAATCATTCTAATATGCTGATTTATTATCAATGTTGGAAACCATTGTGCTGTTTCAAATTTTTCGAATTCTTTCATAAACAAATCTTCAAAATAGAAATTTGTGTCGGAATAAACTCTACTATTCAAAAGTCAGTATTTTTTTCCTTTTTTTTCTTTTCTTGTACTAAGAAATTAATATTTTTATTCTGCAAGGATGTGTTATCTGGATATTATAAGAAATTATATTTTAGGAAACATTTTTGGTTATATTCAGCAAAACAGTTTCAAAACTGAAGACTGGAGTTGATGAAACTGATGAAAATTCAGCTTTGCATCCCAAAAGTAAATTAAATTGTAAAGTTTTTTAACATAGGAAATTAATCATAGAAATTGCAATAATATTGAACATTTTTACAGTTTTTTGTGTATGTTTTTGGTCAAATAAATGCAGCCTCTGTAAGCAGAATATATTCCATTAAATAACATCTTCCAATGGCTTTTGCCTCAAACTCTTAATTTGCTGCTTATTAACAGTTAGGAAGGTAGTATTTTTACATTAGGTAGCACAAGCTTGTGTTAGCCAAAGACCTTATTTTAGCAATTTTGCCAAAAACCCATTCGAAAAATCAGTCGGTTGATAGAACCAAAAATCGAAATCTATCGCTAAAGCGTTATAAGAAAGTGAAAAATGTATTTCTCAAAAATCAATACCATTCCACTGAATATAAAAAATCCTCACTGAAGTGTTTCAGCAAAAGATTTGTTTTTCAAGGTTATCTGAAGAATTGACCCACATGCAACAGTCATCTGCCTTTTTGGGCTGGCAGGGTTCAGATAAAAGTCTTTTATTTTGTAGTGAGGTCCAGTTTAGTGGTTCTGTTAATTAATGGATGTTTGATCTAACAGTGATGTCCTTACAGCCATCAGCTGGTGCGCAGTATCCCAGCAGCCTCTAGATGTCACTGCCAATGGTTACAAACAGGGAGTGACTAAAAAAGCTCTGGGAACATCTCAAGCAAGGTAATCACCTGACGACAAAAAGATTTGCATTCTGAGGAAAATCTGTTAATGACTCACAAGTGTGCTGCTGTTAAAATTCAGAATGAAGCCTGCTTAATGTTACTTTATACAGTGCCAAAACATTGAGTCACCACAATAACCAACTATGAGCTCATGTTTATTACCTTTCATATTCCTCCACGTGTAGGTCATTAATCAGTAAAGTGGAGCTCTTTCATTCGTTTCTGACACTGGTAGCAGCAACTGAAGACTCTCGGCTTCCAGAGTCCCTCTGGTGAGTGACCTGTGGTAGTTTTACTCCAGTAAACATTTTTAATTCATATTACCTTGCACTGAAAAATATTTAGCACTTTACTGATATAGCTGATAGAAATGCTAATTATCAATAGAATTTTGTAAATGTCGACACAGTATTTTTCCGTTTAACTTTAGCGCATAAATTGTATATCGATAATTAATATGTCGTTAAAAATTGTTTGGAAACACCTTTTGTCAAGAAAAAGAAAAATTGGATGCTCCTTTCAACAAATTCTGCATATGGCTGCTACTTGTTTTTTTTTTCTTCGTTTTGTTAATTTATTATTTATTTACAAAAAATATATATTTGGCAAATGGGCCTTTTTTCTTTTATAGCTTATGTTTTTCTCTGTTCGCACAAGCTCTGCTCGTGATGTGAATCCCCATGTTCTGTTTATGCTGCTTTTTTCATGTATATAATCAAATTGAATTTACTTGTAATTTAGCATAATCTTGTCGGTTAATAATAAAATAACCTAAATTAACATTCCTATTTCCAATACAGTACAATACAATACAATTCAATCAGGAAAACAACAAAAAATACAACTGCGCATGCTTCTGAAAATGTAATGAAAACTCATTAAGAACAGACTATTTGCACATAATTTGCGCAATTAGCAAAATTATGTATGGAAACAGCTTAAGGGCATTTTTTATTTTTTTTTGCAATACACTAAAACTTTTAGTGATAATTCGTTATTTTAAGGATGACGTCATCACACACCATTTTATTGGTAAGAGGTCAGATTGATGGAAACAGGATTGAGACAGCAAATTTCGGAAAAAACAATTTTTCCGCAAATTCTCTTTGTCAATAACAAAACTATTGTAAAAACTGGATAGAAACTTGGCTATTGTCATTATTCAGCTCAAGTCAGTTTAATGCTGGTTAATTTCATTAATCATTAAAAGTTAACAAACTAAACTGAGCTAAATAACAACTAGTGTCTTCTGTAGTGCTGAAATTGAATTATTGCTGAAATTTATCCCTGTTTATTCATTAAGATTTAAATTATATAAAGTGCTACTGGATTTTTTTTATTTTGGCTCCAACACAAAGAGAAGTGTGTTGTTATTCTGTGAGGTTATGGTTAGTTAATTAATTAATTGTAAAATGCATAACATTTTAAACACATTACTTTCTTCAAGCTTACATTTAAGGACAATATGTTTGTCTCAATCCATATGCAGTTTAATATCCCCCAAAGCTTAACCTACAATTATTAGTCAACTATGACGACACTTTAGATTAAAAATCAAACCAACATACAGACTGCTTTGGAGAAAATGTGTGTACTCGTAGGTAATCAGATATGGAGTCATTTCCCATGTGAAAACTAGTCTCAACCTCTTAGTACACCGATATTTACATGAATCCCTGTCCTGGTAATCCGATTCATTGCTCTGTTTGGTTTAGACTGAATCATGGTGTGTAAAGTGACAGTTTTTTGTTGATTTGTATTCTGTCGAACGGGATGTGTGTTTTGTTCTTGTAAAGCAGCATGATTATTGAACAGTAGATCTTTGTTAGTTGGTGACCCGAGGGAACAGTGTTCTTCTGTTCTTGTATCTTTGAAGTGATCCTGCCCAGCGTCTAGCTGTAGTTACACCACTGACAGACTCACACAAAAGCAAATATACCCGAGATCCCAGAGCACAGGCGTCTGTATGCACTCCATGCTCAAATGAATCCATCAGCCTGCCTCTGCTTTCACATTCTCATTAGCAAAGGATTGCTGCATTATTCCAACAATAAGACATTACAGTGTGACTGATGCTGGGATTTTCTGATGAGTCACAGCATCAGGCCTAAAAAAGCAAACACTTCCACCTCAGTTTTGTGCATTGTGGTGTTCTGAAAGGGGTCATAACATGGGTTTTTATTCCTTTAATATGTTCCTTAAGGTTTACTTCTAATGTTAAAGGGTTACTCCACCCCAAAATTACAATTTTGTCATAATTCACTTACCCCCATGTCCTTCCAAACCAGTAAAAGCTTAGTTTGTCTTTGGAACGTAGTTTACATCCTGTGCATTTTCTCCAAAATGGCACTAAATGATGCAGTGAGACCGAGAAGACAAATTATTTAATAAAATTTTGTTTTTTTTTGACATACAAAAACTATTCTCGTTGCTTTGTAAAATTCATATTAAACCACTGACAGCAAATGGAGTATTTTGAAAATGTTTTTCATACTTTACTGGATTCTTGACAGTGTAAATTACTTGGCAGTCAATGGGACCAGTCACAAGCCTTTCGGTTTTTATCTAAAATAATTGTGTTCAGTTGAGTTAAGCTGAGAGTTAGAGAGCGAGAGATGAAGAGCAGTACGAGGAACAAGAAGAAGAACCACTGCTTTACAAAATTGGTTTTAAAATTGTGAATCCATTACAATCCTTAGAAGAGAGAATAGTGATTTATATATACATTGATTATTACGTGCTGCTCCTCTCGTTTTCTCTTCCTCTTCTCTAAAGCCGGGCAGAATGGTATTGCCTCCATTGTTGTGTGTTCCCAGGGCTGGGTTTATCTGGGTTCTTGAAGTAAGGGACCTGGGGAGTAACTCCTACGCAATATCATGTTCAGAATCGAAGCGTTTTATTTCGATTGTTGAACGCTGTATTGCGTAGCTCGTCAGTGATCTATGGCTCTGTAGGTGCGTTCCATTTGAACGCGAGTAGACGTCACAGGGTAATTTGACGTCATAATTGAGATTCCATTCTGAAGGGAACGAACATGTTCAGTTTAAAGGGCACTGCGAATTGCGTAGGGAATAAAGGAACATCGATACATCACTTCACAGGAAGTGGAGAGGGAAAATCACCCAACTGTCTATGCGCACCAATCAAAACCAACTATAAAGCTGAGCCGTTGGAAGAGTTTTTTTAAAGGATGGAGTGGTTGCAATAAATGTTTTCATTAAACAAACAAAAGAGTATTATGAATGGTGATTAGTTATATTAACGTATTGTAGTGTATTCATGGGTGAAACTAATTAAAACCAGCGAAAAACATTTAGTATTATTATTATTTCACTTTGTTTAACATTACAACAGCAGAGTTAATGAGACTGACAAAATGCGCATGAATAAATCAACGATTAAATCGCCTGGCCCTAAAAAATATCGAATAATTATAAGCAATGATAAAAAAAATAATATTATAAATTGTATTAGTGGATAATTCAGCAACAAAGGATTCTCTAGGAAAATCAAGGGTGCACAATCATTTGATAAAATCCAAACATTTACTAAAATATTATTTATTGGGAAACAAATAAAAGTTAATAAGTGTAGGATTGAATATTTAAAAATGTTAAACATTGCTCTTTAACATGTGTTAAATTGAACTGGAAATTAGGTGCTGGGCGTCCGGCCAGAGGAGAACTGGACCCAACTAAGCCTGGT
>JAUMHG010000079.1:14739399-14763438 GCA_032359395.1 Enteromius anoplus | reverse complement strand
TGATAATGTTCAGTGCTTTGCTACAATCTGTATTGTTAAAAGCGCTATATAAATAAAAGTGACTTGACTTGACTCTTTATATTGTTGTACAATGCATTCAGTCTAGCCTAAATATATTTATATATAAAATATATACTATAAAATTTAAATCCCTTTGTTTTACATGTATTTTAGCACAGCAATGAAGGTAGCAACATATGATAGATAGAACAGTACAAAAAAAGACTTAATAATCTTTCAAAAATATTTTACGGTATGCCTCAAATACAGCACTTTACTGTGCTTTATAATGTTTTTGTGCCTTTTGTGAGGTTTAATAATATCGGATTTGATCTCTTCTGACCGATAACAGCCAGTATCAAAACCAATACCAATACATAATATCGAATCGATGCATCTCTAGTTTTATTACCTTATATAATGTGCTGAATTCGTGGCTTAAACCATTTTAAGCCATGAATTCACCTGCACAGAAAGCGGCTACACACCGCATATGAGTACTAAACCGTCCACTTTCATGGCTTATTGCGCTTAAACTGTCAGAAACACACATTTATGTTAAAAACACTAAACAGTTTTTTGTCTGTAAAAGGAACCAGCTGGGAAAGAAATCAGCCAAAGACAAAAGTTAGCAATGTTTTGCTCAAACTTTGGCCAAGGAGATAGAACTGCTACACCATTGTTGCTTGTGAAAACAAGGTTGTCGACTTGCACGTTTTCTGGGTTGGTAGATGCACTGGGGGCCTGATTATAATATTTACTTTCATGATATGTCACCTTCCCCCTCTCTGAGTCTGAACAATACCTGATGTTTGCAATACTCTGGCCAGCCATTTGTTTTTGCGTTTGTGTGCAATATGCTTCTAGCATTAGATAGTGTGTTTGAAGCAGAAACGTGATGTCCTCGAAGTCACGTTGACCTCTGACCTCTCTTGCATGCTCCCTACAGTGCGCAGGTGTTGTTTGTGTATCTGTTGTGTCTGATCGATGTGTTTTGTTTCTTCTCTGCGCTCGCTGAAGTGGAAAAGATTTGAAGACGTACTGGGACTACAAGCAGGCTGCAGGGCCGTATCAGCAGGCCTGGACACAGCTGCGTCTGCAGGCCTTCCCGCTGTGGCCCCGGGGCCCTCGAGGACTTCTGCTGTTCTTCTAGTGGACTGGGCTTTACCATATCAGTGTCCTGAGCGAATCACAGGAATAAGAGCTGTGTCTCATACTCAAGGCTGTAGCAGAGATCAAATAAATAAATGCTTGAAAAACATTTTGTAAACAGTGTCAGAGAGTAACTAGTTACATGTAATGGAATGACATAATTTAATAACAAAATAGGACACATGCCTATTTGAAAAAAAGATTTCTTTTTATATGGATTTGTGTATATGCTTTATTTTTTATGATTAACTCTTTTTTTCTAAGGCATTGTTAGATGCTACTGTTCATAGCAAATTTTTGATTTCAAAAACAGTATCATAGTTATTAAACTATTGTTATGAAGCTAAATCTATCATTTACTTCAGCTGATTTCGTTTTACTTTGAGATCATTCTTAAGTCTGATTTTGTGTAGGCTGTGCTTTAAAATTAGATTATAATTTAAAATTGTGAAGGATTTTAAAATTCTTACAGTAATCAGTGTTGAGGTTTAAAATCAGGTTTTTTTATGTAATGCTGCTTGACAAATTTCAAAATATGAATTGTTGAAAATCATAAATTTAGAAGTGACCAAAAAGTGATCAAATGAAATCATTTAGTGCTGTCAAACAAATAACATCCAAAATGATTTTAATTTTTTTTTTACATAGAATGTGTGTACTGTGTAAATGTATTATGTATATATAATACACACCCATGCATGTATAAATTAAAAATGTATGTATGTTTATATACTTAATATATTTACATGAATATATATGGATGTAAATATACATATATTTTTCAGATATATACTGTGTTTGTATATTTATTATGTGTGTATATATCCAGGTGCTGGTCATATAATTAGAATATCTTCAAAATGTTGATTTATTTCATTGATTCCATTCAATAAGTGGAACTTAAAATATATAGTCTGTGTGGAATGAATGTATACATTATACAAGTGTTTTATTTCTTTTAATTTTGATGATTATAACGGACAACTAATGAAAACCCAGAAATCTCAGAAAATTATAATATTACTTAAGACCAATACAAAGAAAGAATTTTTTGAAATCTTGGCCAACTGAAAAGTATGAACATAAACAAGTCGATCAGTCTGTGACACTGCTCAGGTGTTATGAGAGCCCAGGTTGCTCTGATAGTGGCCTTCACTTCTTCTGCATTGTTGGGTCTGGCATACCGCATCATCCTCTTCACAAAACCCCATAGATTTTCTATGGGATTAAGATAAGGCGAGTTTGCTGGCCAATTAAGAACAGGGATACCATGGTCCTTAAACCAGGTACAGGTAGCTTTGGCAATGTGTGCAGGTGCCAAGTCCTGTTGGAAAAATAAATCTGCACCTCCAAAAAGTTGGTCAGCAGCAGGAAGCATGAAGTGCTCTAAAACGTCCTGGTATACAGCTGCGTTGACCTTGGACCTCAGAAAACACTGTGGATCAACACCAGCAGATGACATGGCACCCCAAACCATCACTGGCTGTGGGCACTTTACACTGGACCTCAAACAATATGGATTCTGTGTCTCTCCTCTCTTCCTCCAGACTCTGGGACCCTGATTTCCAAAGGAAATCTAAAATGTACTTTCATCAGAGAACATAACTTTGGACATCTCAGCAGCTGTCCAGTCCTTTTTGCCTTCAGCCCCAGGCGAGATGCTTCTGATGCTGTCTGTTGTTCAAGAGTGGCTTGACACAAGGAATGTGAAGCTGAAACCCTTGCATACGATACGTCTGTGCGTAGTGGTTCTTGAAGCACTGACTCCAGCTGCAGTCCACTCTTTGTGAATCTCCCCCACAAATTTTGAATGGGTTTGTTTCAAAATTCTCTCCAGGGTGCGGTTATGTACACTTTTTATCTACCATCCCTTCACCTCTCTATTAATGTGCTTGGACACAGAGCTCTGTGAGCAGCCAGCCCCTTTTGCACTGATCGTTTATGTCTTGCCCTCCTTGTGCAATGTGTCAACGGTCATCTTTTGGACAACTGTCAAATCAGCAGTCTTCCCCATGATTGTGTAGCCTACAGAACTAGACTTAGAGACCATTTAAAGGCCTTTGCAGGTGTTTTAAGTTAATTAGCTGATTAGAGTGTGGCACCAGATGTCTTTAATACTGAACCTTTCCACAATATTCGCATTTTCTGAGACACTGAATACAGGGTTTTCATTAGTTGTCAGTTATAATGGTCAAAATGAAAAGAAATAAACACTTGAAAAAGAGAAGTCTGTGTGGAATGAATGTATACATTATACAAGTTTCATCCTGTAAATCAACTTTTTGAATATCTTTTAAGTATATGACCAGTGTCATAACAGAGACTCCCGTACCGCCTCCTTCATCTGGTCATTCCTCACAACTAGCACCTGTATATACACACTTTGCGATTAAATGTAACTAGCACTAGTAATTCAATTTTTAACACTACCTGATACATTGTGAACTTGTGACCCATTACATTTCCAAAGTATCAAATCTTCCTAACACTGTTCTTAAAACAGAACTGTATAAGCAACTAAAATGTATGATTTGCATAGCTTACTTACCCGGGTAGCCATTTCAATCTTCTAAAATATGTTAGAAGGCTCGCTCTGTTTTCCACTGAGCAAAAGTATATCTTGACCAGGGGCTATAAACCAGAACAACTGTAAATATATTACGCCATACATTCCAAGTCTGTTAAAGTCCTACAAAAGCTTTGTGTGAGGAACATCTGAGCTTATTGACTAAAGACTTCTCACTGGTTTAGCTCTCAAATCTCATTGACATCACCACTGCTTTTCAAATGTGTCACGATCAACGGAGTTTGAACGAGGGGACATTTTTTTAGTGAAAAGCTATTGTGTCACACCTTCATATGTGTTTTTTGTTAGACTGACAGCCCCTGGTCAATATTTGCATTTGTGTTGTGAGAAAGAGTATCAGGTGAGTTTTTCAGTATCGGGTCAACCTTCCCTTAAAGCTTACATTGGGGATATTATGTTCTGTTCCATGAGGTTTGTATTTATATCATTAAAGGATAGTTGATTTAAAGACTCCAGAATAAGACTCCTTGAAATAGTGGGTCTCAATAAATCATATTGACAATTGGTTTATTTTTTGGTGTTGGTTTTTATTGGTTAGGTCATCCAGCTACCTTACCTTTCAATTATCTTAAATATATAATTTACAGGGGGGAAATACAGATAAATTAAAACATTAAAAGTTACTATATATTCTCAGTGTCAACATTATTAAGCATCTTTAATAACACTGCAACACCATTCACCAAAAGAAGAGAAATCACTAATGCGTTCGATCTAATGTTTCAGAGCACAATGTGACCGGTGACAATAGAGGTACAAACACATCTGCTATGTGGTTAATTGACAGATGAGTCGATCCTGTTCCCAACCGCAGAACAATTGCGCAGTCCAAAAGAAATGGGAGTGAAGTGTTACACGGCATTGGGGGTGATGAAGGGATCCTAATATCCAAACGTGTTTTCTCCACTGTAGGCCACATACAAAAAGCCATCCTCATCTTTTTCTTTTTCGTACAGCTGCCCCATAGTCAAACTGAAACGACAATGGAGATTGTGAGTGTTTTGATGTTCACAGTAATAGATGCAGGTTGGCACTTATAGAACAATTTATTAAATTAAACAAATGAATGCACAGGTATTTTGCGAAAACCACATTAAAGAAGTCATATGATGATGATTTCACGTTTTCTTCTCTCTTTGGGGTGTTAAAAGCTGTTAGTGCTTAGATAAGATCCCTGAAGTCCCAAAGACTAAAGTTTCAAAACCAAAGATATATTCTTTATAAAAGTTACATCACATTTTCTACATAACAGCGTAGGTTTATTTTCAAACAACACCCATATGTTTAAGCAAAGAAAGAATGCAAAGCCATTATTCTTGCTGTCAGTGTTGCTGTGGGTGCCATGTTTTGGAGACGCTGCGTGTCGTGAAAGTGAAACTTTTTTGTGCTTCAAACAGGACGTAACTAGAAATCAGTGGTTCATTTGCATACACAGTTCCAGAGCAGTTCAACCCAAATACTTGTGTGTTTGGCAGTGATCTCAAGCATTAGTAAGCAGAAGCCCCAAGCTAAAGAACATCCGTTGAGTCTATTTGAGATGGCAGGTGGAGGAGGTAAATACAGATTATTTGTAAATGGATGTAAAAGGAGGATGTTGGGTGTGAACCGTGGTGTCACAGGAAAACATTTCAGCTGTTCTCCTTCCCTTTTAGATGAAATCTGACGCCACATCTTGCTGCAAGACACAATCACGGCCCTATAGAGTTTCATTAGCTTCATTAGAATGTTGCATGGTCAGAAAGCAATTCAACCCCATTGTGAACATATCTGCTGGATAAGGAAATACTAGATTCCTGCAGATGTTTCAGTTAACTATTGTTCTCTTTACTTCCTGGAATATTTGCCTTGAGATATGTGGGTGGTTGGGTCTGTTTTTTTTTAGTTTTTTTTATTGGTGCATACAAAAAGTTTTCACACCCCCTTGAGATTCATAAAAAAACGTGTTATTTGATATGTAATGAACAATCATACTAGCAATGTTCTTGTGGGCAGGGTTTGCTCAATGTTTTTTCATTCCAGATCTTAACTGCTGGTTTCGATTGGCTAGAGGAGAACGGCGCACTCTTTCCCGGTTAAATACTTGACTCAATCTAAATTGTCACAAGCGCTATATAAATAAAAGTGATGACTTGAATGCAAATAGTGTTACAGGACATCACCACCATTACGGTATGAAAGTACACAGGGTACTGGCTTCACTGCTCTTATGTCGTAATGACCATTAAATTTGCATACATCTTCACACAAACACAAAGTCAGTTAGCATGACTTCTGTGTTATTGGCCAATATCAAGTTCACATTTTAGGGCTCGTGTTTCTACCATCCTGAAGTTTGGTCAAATAAGGTTTATGTTAAAATAAGCTCAAGATATTTATGTGTTTTATTTCACAGCATAAAATACATCATTTATTAGTGTTGGGCAGTAACTGGTTAAAGTAATAATATGACTTTTTTTTAGTAGCTAGTAGTGTTAATTAATTACTACAATTTCAGTAACAATAGGGCAGTTACCATCCATAAAACAGCTATTAACTTTTAATTCCTCAACCCCTACTGATCTAAAGTCCAACAATCCAATAACTCCTAGATATATTGTCATGACTCATGAACACATCAAGTCACCAGTGCAGCAGATGAGCTTGGTCAGAAGAAAAGATGATTTAGTCGTGGCATTAAATCTCACCCACATCTCTCAGATGCTGATATACATTATATTACTATAATAAAGGAACATTTTTTTTATGAGATTTCCTTATGTGATCTCTTTTGATACAATACATCATTAAATATAGAAGTATGGTTAACTGAAAAATTATAGTTACAATTAGCTTGAAATTACACAAATTAGGTTTCAAAAATTTACCTCGACTGAGGGACAGTTTTGTCGACAAAAAGGAATATGGCTTTTTCAGAAGGCAGCTGGATCCGCTTTCTGATGATCCACATGAACTGGGCCACTGTAATGTCAGACGGGACCAGATACTTGCGCTTGTCAATATCCACAATCTGTGAACCAGATACTTTCTCTACAATAACCTGATGAACACAAGAGAGAGCAAACAAAGGCAATCATATATTTAAAATAGGCACTTTTAGTGATACTGTGGTTTGTTCAGAACAAGGTAGAAACAAATATCAGTCAGGCTTTAATCAAAAGCTAATACACTCCAGCACTATAGATGGTAGAACCTGCATAAACTTTCAAGTTCAACAACTATTTTAGCAATAAATACAAAAAGGAAACACAGACAAGATGGATGGATACAGTCATTATTTCAGACACTTCCAAAACAGTTGCAACAGAGATGTTCCCATCTTTGTTTCCACAAAAAGTGCCTTTTTCTAATCTGAAGAAGGGGGTGCCAATACTTTTGTCCATATAGTGTATATACAAGTCACTGGTGTTTGGGGATGTGTTTCTAGATCAAGGTCTGCAGTTAAATTCATAAGAGACCAGTCATTTTCTTCAACACTGAATGTAAATATTTGAATGGTAATAGACAAAAATGGTTGGTAGCAGATAAATTGTATGTCTTATGCAAATTTTGAATGTTTATGCTTGTGCTCCATAGGTGTGGAAATTAAAAAAGAAAAAAGACAAGAGCCACTTGACATCCATCTTCAATGCTGATTCAAGATCCTTGCTGGTTTATTGCTGGTTGGCAAATAGCTTTCAGTGCATTAGCACCATGAAACCCCCCCCCCTTTTACATGTTTGGTGTAAAAGGGTCTTTAGACCTGCTGTTGTCTATGATATGGTTATTATTAATTAAATAACAATGGGCCAATGAAAAATATAAATGCTTACTAATGGATTCTACATAGCAGTCCTTGGTACAATTGTTTAATGGTTTTCTTTAATTGTCCTGGCCATTTTTTTAATTTTATCTGATAACTGGAATACGTTCAACAGGATATTGGTTTTATGGGAATATCATTAAATTTCACTGGCATTGGTATGGACTTCTGAAACTGTGATTATTGTGTCAACCCCATTACTTCCAGACGGAAAATGAGTCTTGGATTGACTTGGATTTCCCCAAAAGTGCATAACAGTGACAAGCTTTGTTACTATGACTTTCATCATATTTTTTTTTTTAAATGAAGAAGGTTATGACCATGTTGGATTGTTTATATCCATACTCACAGGAACTCTGTCCGGGTACTTGTTGCGGATTTTGGCCGACTCCACACACCTGTGCTCTGAACAATGGATGCAAAAAGACAAGACATCAATCAGTCAACATGCAACGTTCTTCACATCATTCATATTCACTAGAATATGAGTGAACGTAAATTAATTTTCATTAATCATACTCATCTGCATTCTTTTTAAGAATTATAAATAGATTAAAACTACACACACATTGTTACAGTGTTGGGAAGGTTCCTTTGCCAATGTAACAGATTACCCTAACATGCAATATGCAGTGTAACTAATTCAATTACTTTATTGATGTAGTTTAACTTATTACGTTTGATTACTTTTCTGTATAATAATTTTCAAACATGTGACGCAAACAGGGTTAACCTTACAGTAATCAATACTGATTACTATCACTCTCAAAATCCTTCACCACTTAAATTAAGATTATAATACTTTAATTTTAAAGCACAGCTGCCACAAAATAAGACCTTCTTTGAGGTCATTCTGAGGATAAATACAAATTTAAAACTATAATAAGAAATAGTTTAGTAGCACATTTTCATAAGTAACTGCAATTTAATAACATTTTTTTAATCAGTAACGTTAAACTGTAACGGATTACAAGGTTAACGTTACATGTAACTAGTTACTCCGCAATACTGGTAACTAACCCCAAAACAAGAGCAATTAACAAATAATTACATAACGTTACACAATCGACATGTGAATATCTCAAAGTCACAAAAAAAAAAAAAACATTAATGTATATGTATGTGCGTTTGCATGCTAAACATGACATGCTAAAACGAAAGAGAAACAATCAGACGCTGGTAAAACGACAACACCAGCGACTGACTCTGCTACGGTGTGATCTCGGTTTATTATCGTTATTTATGTCGTATTATAAGCAGCACACAACAGGCCCGACATCAGCAGAAATATATAGCGGGTCTTCTCAGATCGCAAGCCGAGGTAGATCGAGTTAGCAAGTGAAAGCCTCAGACCGACAAACAGATCAATAATTACTCGCATCTGACAGGCCGTTGTTGATAATAACATGACATTTTCGATGAATTACCCAGAGAATGGTCCTCTTTAAACATCCATTTCATTTTTGCAGAGGTATTGCTCGAGGAGCGACTTGTTATCGAAAATATCTGGTGCTTTTAAGTCAATTAAATCAAAACTAAAAACGTCAACAATGTAACAGCAGCAGACATTCGTCTTCAGAACCAGAGACGTAATGACGTCACCACACGAGCTTGCCTGTGTCACGGCGGGGCTGTACCATTCCCTCGATTCCGGGGTTGTTTCTACACGCGAGTTCGTGTATTTTGAAGCAAACTAGACTTATCCGATAACAAAAACCGAGTGTTTAAACGGATTGTTTTTGTTTGTGAACATACTTAAGATTAATTAATATCTAATAATGCACGTGCTTCGCACCCGGCCTAGCTTCGCGCTGTTGCTATGGTGAACAGATGACGCTGCGCCACCGGAACAATCAGTGCCCGTGTTGTTTGTTTGCTATCTAATACACCAGTTTTGACTTTATTAGGTTTTTGCCCCCAAAGTGTTATACTACTAATACTACTTAGACGAAATAGCTCTTTATTGTTCGTTGCTAGTGAATGTATGTGTCAATGCACGCCGGATATACACGGACTTAGTGGTGTTGGATGGAAGTTAATATTTACTGCAGTGTTAATAACAACAATGGCTTTTTATGACGTGTACACTCATCCCGTTTTAATTAGATACAGAACACGCGTTTGCACCAGAGCAACGCTATTTGTGTGTGTGGTATTATGCCTCACGTATATTTCACCTCTCCTGGTGGCTTACAGAAGTCAAGGTAGGCTTTGTGCGTTTTATTGCAATCAAATTATTTCCAAATAATTTCAGATCGTTTGATGGCATGAAATGAATCTGATTTATGGACAGGCTTTTGGCTGAAGAGGAGCACATATGAAGAGCAAGCAGTCATTCAGTTCCAGTATGACATGATTGTGATCGGAGCAACAGACACAGCAGGGAGTTATATTGCGTGGAGCACGTATCCCAACTTTAATCGACTGCTGGGAGATAATTTACGCATCCCAAATCTCTCTGTAAGAATTAAACTGCCAAAATATAAACTTTTTATGTCAGTAATTGAATTTTAAGCTATATACTATATACTGGACCACAAAGCCAGTAATAAAGGATCAATGGTCTGTGGTTTGTTAGGATAGGGCAATATTTGGCTACACTAGAAACAGCTATTTGGAAATTTAGAGTCAGTTGGTGCAACAACAACAAAAAAAGGTTGCCTAAATGAAGTTCTTAGCAACGTATATTACTAATCAAAAGTTAGGTTTTCATGTGTGACCTTGTAGCACAAAAGCAGTTATAAGTAGCAATAGCCAAAATTACATAAACAAAATCTTTTTTTTTTATGAATGCGTTTTAAAATTAATAATATGCATAAGAGCTTCATTTGGACAACTTTTTATCTATATTTAGATTTTATTTTGTTGCACCCTCAGATTCCAGATCTTCAAAAAGTTGTATTTCAGCCAAATATTGTCCGGTTTTAACAAACTATACATTAATGAAAAGCTTATTTCAACTTATAACTTATTTTTTTCATAAAAGAAAAATTATCATTCTAAGTCTTACCATGTATTTTTGGCTATTGCTATAAATATACCTGTGATACTTATAACTGGTTTAATGGATCACATATTAAAGCATGGTTGTTTATTATTCAGGTCCTGGAGGAGGACGGAGACCAGGATGGGAAGTCTGACCTTCTTACTCTCCAGATTGATATCCCACTCAAGCCAGAAGAACAGATGTTCGGCATTCAGCTCCTACTCACCTTCTCATACCAGCTTTTTGTGTGTATTTAGCACATTCCTGCACACCACAAATAACTCTGAATTGTTCAGTGTTAATATCTTTCTTGATCTCTGCCTGTCTAGCGAATGTCTACGGTTGTGATGCAGACGCTTGCCTTTATACAGCATTCGTCGCCTGTGCCAGGATCTCAGCTCTTAATCTGCGGAGACCTGAAGCTAAACCAACGAACCCCTCTTCCTCACCGAGGTTTGCATACTGTCTACAACGTGAGTATCACCCAAGAGAACCAGCATATGACCTACATACAGATGAATGCGATGATTCACTCACTGCTGGAAATTTAGCTTGAAACCGGTTTGACTTGTGAAGCTGCAATGTTGCATGTCATCAGGAAGATTGTCAATAAAAAGAAAAATTGAGGTGGAATAATTTGGAACGTATTTATTTTTGAACTGTGCTTTGCAAAAATCACATATTAACTTGTTATTCCATTATTAGGTATCACTGATTGACGCATCCAGTCCGTTTGCGAGTACATATGACCTGGCCAACATCATTAGACTCTACCAGCAGAGAAACTGTAAGATAAGAAAAATGTCTTTATTATGAAAATGTTTAGAGCCTCTCTCGACTTGTTTGTTTTCACTTCATTGCTTTCAAAAAGAGCTAATATTTCAATATTTACTATTAAATGCTCGGAGCTTATATTTGTGTTCATTATTCACCTACTGCTATATTATCTGTTTCTTTGTCATTGAGCACTAAAACCTTATTTTTCAAATCTCTGTCAATGTCAGTGAGTGCTCACCTCTCGGGGGTCATTCCTGTGTGGACGGTGGGCAGAGCTGCAAATTCTCCATTCCGGATCAGCGCCCAGATCAACTATCCAATGGAGACCATTACATATCCTTTACATTCACCTTTGTTATTTAGATATATGTTTTAAATATAAAAAAAGACAGCTTTCTTTCGTTGAATACAAAATAAGCAAATTGAAGAATAATGGGTTCCAAACAGCACAAAAGAAAGTAAGTCGTGTTCAAAGTTTGAGAATTGTTAAGATTTTTTTTTTTTTTTTATTAGTCTCAAATTATTAAGTAAGTTTCTGTTTACATAATAAATGTGTGTATATATAAATACAGTATGGGCCAAAAGTTTGGACACATCTTCTCATTCAATGTGTTTTCTTTATTTTCATGAGCATTTACATTGGTAGATTCTCACTGAAGGCATCGAAACTATGAATAAACGAACACATGTGGAGTTATATACTTAACAAAAAAAGGTGAAATAACTAAAAACATCTTTTTTATTCTAGTTTCTTCAAAATAGGCACTTTTTGCTCTGATTACAGCTTTGCACACTCTTGGCATTCTCTCGATGAGCTTCAAGAGGTAGTCACCTGAAATGGTTTTCACTTCACAGGTGTGTCTTATCAGGGTTATTTAGGGGAATTTCTTGCTTTATCAATGCGGTTGGGACTATCAGTTGTGTTGTGCAGAAGTCAGGTTACTACACAGCCGACAGCCCTATTGGACAACTGTTAAAATCATTATTATGGCAAGAACCAATCAGCTAACTAAAGAAAAAGGAGTGGCCATCATTACTACACAAGGTCAGGCCAACTTTTGGCCTGTACTGTGTATATATATTTATAAGAATATGAAGATATACATTTTTTATTTAATCAAAAATACAGAAAAAAAACACCAATATTGTGAAATAATATTACAATTTGAAATGATGGTTTTCTATTATAAAATATTTTAAAGTATAATTTATTTTTGTGAAGCAAAGCTGAATTTTCAGCATCATTACTAGTCTTCAGTGTCACAAGATTTTTCAGAAATCATTCTAATATCCTGATTATTATGAATGCTGGAAAGCTGTTGTGCAGCCTAATATGTTTGTAGCCTGTGATTTGTCAGGACTCTTTAATAAATAAAAAGTTATTTAAAATAGAAAGTGTTTATTGTTACAAAAGATTCAGATTTCCAAATAAATGCTGTTCTTTTTAACCTTTGTTCATCAATAAAGAATCCTGAAATAAAAGTGCCACAGGTTCAAAAACAAAGACAACTGTGCTAATAAATAAGCATTTTAGAATGATCTTTTAATGTGATCTGAATATATATATATATATATATATATATATATGTGTGTGTGTATATATACACACATATTTTACTTAACAAATCCCTTCCCCTCCCATTTTTTTCTTATACTAAAGTGATAACATTCTACTGGGAAAAAAAACACATGACAGGAAATTGTTGCTTTTTAGTTTGTGGCTGCAGCCTCTCACAAGCACATATTGGAAACATGAAGTGATTTTTTGACTTCCTGACATCTGTGCAATCCTAGATGCTCCGTTTAGGTTTGATTTTATCAGATGGAGTTTAATTTCCTTGACTGTTTTTTCCTACTTATCTGCCGGGCTTCTGGGAAACCATCAAGTTTGCCTGGATTCAGTATGTCAGCGTCCTGCTCATCTTTCTTTGGGTTTTCCAGCACATCCAAACATTTGTCTTTCAAAACCAAGTTTTACCAACCACCACAGTACAGCCTTTCAAACAGCATAGCTCCTGAGATATTCTATTTATATTTTTGGATTTTTTTGTTTTATGGTACAATTATCAGGACACCGAGATCTAGTGTTTGTTACAGTGCTTTACTTCGATGTACTTCGATGTCTTTGTTTAGTTCAAGTACGTTCATAAGGGATTCCCACCAGGATGCTTGTGGAGTCACTGGTTTTTCTGGTTTGAAAGCCACGAGTTCTGCCGTGTATTGTGCAAAATATTTCGTATAGACTAATAATAGAAGTATTTCAAGCCAAAACCTTAAACAAGCTTGTGATAGACTCAGGTTGGATAAAACGGCCTCAAAGATCCTAATGTTTTCAAAGGTGTTATCCATTTCTGTTTCCTCTTGGAGCATGACTAATGCTTAATATCTAGTCAGTGCTGTGAGTCACTTACATTTCACAATATTACCATGGTGTTTTGTTACATGTTTGGAGTTTGGGAATTCATGTTTCCGTTTGACAATAAATAATGTCATCAACATCCTTTGGAAAATCATTGTTTGTGGGAAAACAAAATGAAGCTCGATTAAAACCAAACAAAAGCACATCACATGTTTGCTAATTATTATCTTGTCTTCGTCTCAGTGGGCTGCACAGATAAATATATCTAATACTCTCTATGCTAGCTGCTGTTTTCTCGACGTCCACCTGTGGCATCAAGCACAGGAAGATTGGCACAATGGACAGGATACAGATGCAATCTTTTCCTGTTTCATTCATCCTTGTTGTGAAAGCACAATGCTTATGGAGCTCTTTCTGATTCTGCGAATATACTTTTATATCATACGTAGATTTAATTGGCGTGTATCGGTTTTTATAGAAAAAATCCGAAAAAGCCATGTTCGCTGGATAGCAATGTGTGTCTTTTCACAGTAATTTAAGTATACAGAGTAATACCCGTTATAGATAAGCTTGGTATTATTCCTAAGACAAAGGACTAGGAGACAGCGTCCACTCTGAGAAGATCGTGTCATCTTACAGAAGGCTGCTGGCTGTGTCCCCACCCACCGCTTGCCAATCACTCTTAAAGGCCACGTCTCTAAAGTTTTTTTCACCCGCAGAGTTTTACAGCACGAACCTTTCATCCCTGAATGCGAACGCGTTGCTGAGCAGGAGGTAAGACGCGCTTTAAGAACACGTAGCGTCTGCTGTAGACACACAGTATCACATTAGTATATGTATTTGTCGGGGTGACTCCAAAATGATCTGTTTGTGACTGGGACTTTTTCTAGAAGTCGCAAAAGAGGATGGTTGTGAACAACCGAACCTCTTCTATCTTACTGGAAGTCTGTTATAACGCGTTTGTGTGGACCTAATAAGCATATTATTAGAAAACTCATTGTAGAAACATTTGATAGCTCAAAAGATGAATTGTTGGTTTGTCTGACGTCTCAACCCTGTCTCAAAGCGAAGGTGCGTTCGGCGTTTTTGGGGATCCCAGCACACTGCGTGCGTTTCTGGAGTCATACTGCATGATGATGGTGTCTAATAATGTTGTCTGTCTAGTCCGCTCACTAGGTTTAGGATTACACACACAGTAAATTGTGTGTGATGGCCTTTGGATAAAAATGCAGAAAAGCGACTTTTCACTCAGGTTTTTTCAAGTTAAATCCGATCACATTACTCATTTATCACAGCACGTTTCGCACCTGTTTCACTTAGTCAGGTGTGCAACGATCATAAAGCGACAGTTCATCTAGAACATACTTTCATTCCAAAAATTCCTCGTGATGATGCTTCAAATTGGTATAATATACTGGTGTTTACTTATTTATTTAGAAACACGCTAAATTGTTGTGTGTGTCGTGTAAAATCTACGGATTTTTGTAACCATGCAAAAGCTTTATGTGCGAAACAATCCAAATGTATTAATATGGCAGACAAGACAGAAAAATGTGTTAGTCAATAAATGTTTGTTTTGTTTTTTTGCTTAAACAGAACCATTATATTGCCCTTTGAAACTTAAAGTAGGCCCCCTATTATAATTCCTGCGATATTGAGTTTCACGGAAAACGTAAAGTATTACAGGCTTGAAATGGGTTTGTAGGTGAACTGTCCCTTTAAAAAGGCCGAGAAGCTGCATGTTTTGAGAGTGCTGAGGAGCATTAACATTGTGCACATTGTGTTGTTTTCAGAGAGAAGTTTCCAGTTGGTACAGTGTGCATTGCCTTTCCATTTCCATTTGCATTTCATTTAACATCTGTGCATGCGCCTATCTGTTCATAGGCCTGTTGATTTGATGTGGATAACTCGATCTGTAAAAACATCCTTTTTGCTCAACTGGGAAGAGTTTTCTGTTGAGTGTAGAGAAGTGTTTATGCAAGCTTCTGTTTTCTTGTTTTATTATTGGGTTTCTGTATGGTTTTGTCAGTTGTAATGGGAGATTTACTGCCACCTGCTGGTTAGAGTTAGTGGGACGCGTCGTTTCTCAAAGAAAATGATTATTCTAAATTAAGAGAGATAAAAACTGAGGTGTGTGATAATCGTGATTGAGCATTGCATTAGCAGGCTGTTTGTAACAAACAAAAATTGGAACGTAACAGATTTGATTTTATTAGGGTCAAGGTACTATTCTAGCTTTATTTAAATGTATTAAACTGGTTATAATTTAACTTGATCTACTTCCCTAAGTGCTTTTGTACTTGCATTTGGCTCTGGGTAAGTTCCTGTCAGTTCTTGGTGGGTGCTAAAGTAAATGCCATTGATTGTAAAAAAATCGACTGTATTTAAAAATAAAAAAATAAATAAAAAAATACATATATTTTGCTTTTTTTTTTTTTTTTAAATACAGTCAAGACAATTGTCAAGTATAAGCTCCATATTCTTCAATATCATATTTTGACATTAGAAATGGAGAGATGTCACTTTAAGATTTTTGGGATTGTTCATGTTAACAAGTTTTGTGTGATATGTTTGTTTACCATTTTATTTATTTGTTTTAAATGGTTTTTGTCGTGCAAGTAGCCCAAGATAAAAATATAATCAACTACTATTACATACCAGTTCTGTCAAATGATTAATTGTGATTGCTCTCATCCAAAATAGGATTTAGCTGACATAAGAAAATGTGTGTGTCTATACTTGTGTATATTTATGTATATATATATATATATATATAGCCTAAATATACGAAAAATATGTGGTTTATATATTACATACATCATATGTATACATGCATAATAAATTTACATAGTACACATATTATATAAACAAAAAGTTCTTTTGGATGTGATGGATTGCGTTTGACAACACTGATTAAAACTAATCCTAATATAATGCTGTAGGGCAGGGGTGCCCAATCCTGGTCTTAACGATCGTATTGTTCCCTACCTGTAGTCGTTTTGGATAAAAGCGTCTGCTAAATGAATAAATGTAAATGTCCTGCAAAGTTCAGCTCCAACTCTAATCAAACACACCTAAAGCAACTTTTTTTCAAGGTCTTCAAGATCGCTTGGAAATTAAAAGCAGGTGTGTTTGATTAGAGTTGGAGCTGAACTTTGCAGGACATACAAAGTCAGGAGCAAGTTTGCCCAACCCCTGCTTTAGTGTATGCTTGAATCAGCCACTGAAGTATGCCTGTCCTTGCTCTCACAGGTCAATAAAGCAGGCAGTATGCTGCGGTGGAGAGTGTCGAAGTCCACTGTGCTGAGTCTGGTGTTAATCCAGGTGGCTGCATTGATGCTTCTGTACGGCTGGTACAACCGTCCTCCAACTCCCAACACGGCTGCGTCCGAGGGCAAGGTACATGTGCTGTTGCTGTCCTCCTGGAGGTCTGGGTCCTCGTTCCTGGGCCAGGTGTTCAACCAGCACCCAGACGTCTTTTACCTGATGGAGCCTGGCTGGCACGTGTGGACCTCTATACACCAGGCCGGTGCGCGTAACCTGAGGATGGCGGTGCGCGACATGATCCGCAGCGTCTTTCAGTGCGACATGTCGGTGATGGACTCGTACATGCCTCAGCCACGCAACGTCTCCAACCTGTTCATGTGGAGCCACAGCCGTGCGCTCTGCTCTCCGCCCGCTTGTTTCCTCACAGCGCGTGACGAGATCAGCAAAGAGCAGGACTGCAAGCTGCACTGCGACACACAAGGCTTGAAGCTCGCCGAGGCAGCGTGTCGGACCTACAGCCACGTGGTGCTAAAAGAAGTGCGCTTCTTCGAGCTAGAATCGCTGTATCCGCTGTTGCGTGACCCGAGCTTGGACCTGCGCATCATCCACCTGGTTCGTGACCCTCGTGCGGTTCTTCGTTCCCGCGAGCAATCGGTTAAAGCCTTGGTCAAAGACAGTGCTATCGTCCTTGAGCAGGCTAATGTCCCAGAAAACGAGAAGTCTAATAAGGTCTTTCAGGAGATTTGTCGCAGCCATGTGCGGATTTATGAAACCGCCACCCTAAAGCCACCCGATTTCTTAAAGGGGCGCTATAAAATGGTGCGTTACGAGGACCTCGTTCGGAACACGCTGGCGGAGATCGAGGCCATGTACGAGTTTGTGGGTCTGGAGATGACGGAGAGTCTGCAGGAGTGGATCTACCGCATCACGCATGGGAAGGGCAAGGGAACGAAGAAGGAGGCCTTTAAGATCACCTCGCGAAACGCTGAGGACGTCTCTTTGGCATGGCGCACCACCTTACCTTTTGAGAAGGTTCATCGTATCCAGGAGGTCTGCAAAGGAGCCATGACTCTGCTGGGATATAAGACCGTGGACAGCGAGAAGGAGCAGAAGATGCTGGATTTAGACGTGCTTGTCCCACGAGAGCGCTATCAGTTCAGCTGGATACCGTCCAAAACCACAACCGCGAATGTATAGAAAACGTAAAGATCTTAAGTACTGTGGCATTCGCCCTTCCGTTTTGTTCTCATACAAAAGGACAGTCAAATTTGAGTATCCCACTGCAGGGAACGGGACGCTCGTCTGTTAAACGGGACGGTAGAGCTATAAAGAGCTGTTCTCTTCCTTAACACAGCTTTGAACAATGGATGCTGTTTTTGAAGAAATTATGGTTCAATAATGAACTTCAAGATATATTTATTGACACAGAAACTAGTATGGTGTTTTTGTTTACGAAAAGAACATTGCATTTCAAGTTGACGTTGTAGATGTGGGTTGAATCCGATTCTGAGTCACAGTTACGCATTGTGGTGGCAGGAAAAACACTGGGAACAAGTGGGGGGGGGGGATTTATTGTGCCTTTTGAATGTTAGAATAGGAACTTTTCATAACAGTTTCTGAGGGACTACGTTATTTGGTGGAATGATGTTTTTATTAATATCATTACACTTTACATTTAATCTTTATGAAACCTTACTTATATAAGCCATAATCCCAGTGTTGCCGTGGTTTACAGTTAATTTGTAACAGCTGAGGAGTTTGTAGGCAGGCAGGGGCTTGTTATAATTTCCCTGTGAACCACAGCTTCACAGGGTTTATTGCTTGAAGAGAGTAGACGCCTCAAAGACACCATATGAAGCTAAACGTAGACGTTTAAATGGACAGTGGTGAAGAAAACTGCTATGATTACCACTTTTGAAGCATAAATTTGATTTAAACAATAGATCTACATAATATTAACATATGCAGTTCATAGAGGACATATTGCCTTAGCCCTACAATGAAATATCATGTAATATTATGTCAACCCATAAAATTTACCTATAAACTTTGCTAATGCAAGTGTATTCCGTGGGTTTACAGACAGGGATTAAGCCTAGTCCCAGACTAAAATGTAAGGCTGAGCTCTTTCAGCTAAAAGAAACTCGGAAACAGTGATTTGATCATAAAATAGATCAATGTCTTTGTTTTGTCTCAACATGGACACCAATGAGTTGGTGAACCCATGGGAAAAGAGAGAACGCAAAGTAGATTTTTCTCTAATCTAAACTGAGAGATAAAGTCTTGGAATTTATAATTGTAATACTAATAATTTTGAAATATAAACTCAAATTAACTTTATTTGTTTTATTTTTATTTTATGTCTTTAATAGACTATTTTCTGCCACCAGGTAGGCTCCGCCCACAAAAACACGTCAACACTGTTTGCAAACATTGGTCGGTGGGATGGTGTGTATATCACAAAAATGCTATTCAGTTCTCTACAGATTTACACCGACTTTGACCGCTTGAAGAAAAATATCAACGAAAGTAGTTCCTGCTCCTAGAGACCCACTGTCTCACAGAGTTTGGTTACAAACCCAATCAAACACACCTGAAGCAGCTCACCAAGGGCCCCCGGAGGAGGACTCTAGACCTGGGAAATAGTTCATATTTGATTGTATGAGTAGATGTTATGCTAGAGTTTTGTTAGCTTTAGACCTGGGGCCTGTTTCATAAAACAAAACAAGTTTACCAAATAAGGCAGGCATTTAGTTAGTCTGACTTATTTAACACAAATAAACTGATAAAAATCTAAAGAATCTGGCTTATTTGATAAACTTGTTTTATGAAACGGCCCCAGTTGTTGTCCATGTTCTTGCTGGATGTAGACTTTAAGACTTGGACCAAGAAAAAAAAATAGTTCCAGCTATCATAAATGTGATTTGGTGGTTTTTCTTTTTCTTTTAAAGTCACCCATCAGAACCCTTCCTGCAACATGCTGTGAAGCTCTTTGCTTAACTGACCAAATGAAGAAAGACATGCATACTACAGTGGATTATTGGTGCAAAAGTCAAAAATAGTGCAGATTCAACGCAAATAAAAATATCTAATTGCCTAAAAAGTTCCCATAATGATTCTATAAGCAGGATTTCAGAGTATATAGCTCTAAAAAAGTGGTGCTGTCAAACAATATGATTAATCACACCCAAAATCCAAATCCCAAGGTTTTTGTTTACATAATATGTGTACTGTGTATATTTATGTTTATATAAATAAACATGCATGTGTGTATATATATTTAAAAATGTTGGTTATTTATTAAATATTGATAATTTATATAAATACAAATAAATATATACTTTATGTTGTATGTGTGTCTTTGCATATGCATAATAAACAGGACTCACACACATTATGTAAACAAAAATCTACGTGTGATTAATCTGACCGCACTACTAAAAACAAGCAACGAAGGCACGATTAGAAAAAATGTATATAGTTCTAGTATAACCGCCATTGAAATTATATAATTTCAACCTAAATTAAATAATTATTATTCAGGTTGTGGTCTATGGGTGTGTTTTTGTTAGAAAAACTAAAATTCTGGGTGAATTACCTGTTAATTAATTAATTAAAAAATCTTATCGCTAGATTTTCAAGCAACAAAAAAAATATCTTATTGTTGAACAGTAATGCAAAACTGATTGAGTATGTTAGTTATGGGAATACTCTAGTATTGTTTTTTTTATGAAGGTCTTAAGGAGACTGTTAAACAGTCTAAAGTTCGGGTTAACTATATTCCTTGGAGAAAAGAATGTTTATTCTGTTCATATTTATTACTCATAAGGGCAAAAAGTGTTTTTGTTGCCAGATAATAGATCAAGAAAGGCATATGCAGTATATGATTGCATGAGGACAAAAGTAAAACTTTTTTCTTTCTCTGTTGAGTTGCTCAGTTATGGTTACTGCCCTATTTCCAAAATACATGCCGATTCATGTGACTATCTTAACACTGTTTGACTTAGAATGTGAATTTACGTTGTCTTGAGTATATTTCATTATTGTACCTGAAAGCAAAGCAGAGATGCTTATTTCAAAATATCTATTAAAGTGCTTGAGTAAGAGAGAGTCCTCTGGAAGTTCAGTGTTAGCTAAAGTCATTGAAAGAAAATCAACTTTAGGTACGCTAATGTTCTGATTATATCCATTAGAAATTAAATTAACTGACTTCTGTCATCCACGTGTCTATCTGCTCTTAAATCTTTAAATACTTCAGTGATTTCACGATGAAATGATTCGGATGTAAGATAAAAAAAATATATATATATTTGTTGATAGAAGTGATTTAAAAAAATTACATGCTCTAAGCTTTGAAAAGTGAAAATGTATATTTTGATTAAAGAGTGAAAATTTTTACTGTAGATCTTTTTTTTATGATGCCAAATTAATATTTTTCTATGCCAGATGTGCTAGGCCATCACTAACCAATGTGAAAGAAGTGTTGATTTAGTGTTGTGCAAACACTGCTATATGATTTTATGACTTGTTTGATTTTGATGTCAGATGTTCTGCAGTACTGTCCTACTTTGTTTGTCATTTGCATAGAGGACTTTCATTATTCTTTGTACCTGTTCTGTAGAATTTCTCGATACTCTGGAATTTGAAACCTGATGTGATCAAATGTAAACTTTTTTGTAATATTAATCAAGGTATTGCTGTTTTATGAGGTAATGTTTGATTTCAACAGAAGCTGGTATTTTATGGTGCATTGTTTGAATCACATTGATTTATATTCGACACATCATGTCAAGCATTGTCTTGAAGCAGTTCTAGTGTACATGAAGATCAAGACTTTCTTGTGTGACTCTAGAGAGTGCATTTAGTTTATGTTATCAGGAAGGAAATCTGATAATGCATCCATAACAACCTATTCTGTTTTTAAAACCAGGGAGATTTTAGAAGTAATATCATGGTACACATTTAGCTCATCAGTATTTATGCTTGGCTTCAGTACGTCTTCTCTTGGTTTATAATTAATGTTGGTCTTTTGGTTGTTTGCAACATTATGCCTCATTAATGCTTTGCCTAAATGTGTCTGTCTGTGATCAATGTGGAGTAAACCTATTTAGATACCTCACTTTTTTTTCTTTCTTTCACAACTGATGATTAAAACCATGCTGTAATAATAAAAGCTTTTATCTCTCTTCAATAGTGCAAAATTGTTTTATACCCAGCTTTTTATTATATACAACAACAAAACTCAAGCCCTCACCGAAATTGTTTTGTGTTTTTACAAATCATTTTTGCAAAGGATCATGTCCTCAAATTTCCCAAAAAGAAGGTCTTGTCAGTATCAGAAATAGCAGGCAGCATGTTGTTTCCAGCAGCTGTTTTAAGACCTAGTGCATCTCATCTTCCGGAACTACTCCAGATCCTCCAGTTCTTGCTGTGAGATGTTAGTCCAGTCCTTTTTTCTACAAAGACACCTGCAGGTTCGGTTTCTTGGGGGATGCTTGGATGGACATGGTCTTATCTTACATTCAACATTGCATGCAGACATGTGCAATAGGTGTTAATGTCTGATTAGACAAGAATAAAAAAACAAAACAATGTTTAAACCCGTTACTATAAAGATCTGTAAAAAGTATAAAAGTATTTTGCCTAGAACAGTAAATGGAGTTCTAAACCAAAGATATGTTCATATCTGTTGTTCACCACCTGTTCGAACGAAATATCTTGACTTGATTTCCATTGTCTGCAGGGAAGTTGAAATGAACCTACAGCAAGTGAGCTACAACTTTGTACCAACTTGAGCAAGATAATCACGTAACCCATAAAAGCCAAATAAATGTGTTTTCACCAAACAAAGCATGCTCCTGAATCAACATCCTTGATCCTGGAACAACCTTCGGTCAGCTTTGAGTTATAACTGTCAAGTTCAGGTTTGAGGCTTCTACACCGTTCTTATTCATCTGTCGTTTTGTAGGCTTATGACTGTGTTTTTGGACAGGAATGATGTTTTAGAATCATCAAAAGAAGTTCTGCAAGGCTTACAGGCCTGACTTGACTTGCTCTCTGAAATGACTTGCTCTTATCAATTGAGGTTTGTGGTTCCATGAAGAACCTTCAATATCCATGGGACCTTTTCCAAACATGGATATTTACAGTATAGCAGAAAAAAATGATTCTTCAAATGACTCAAATGTTCTTATTCTTCACACTAAGAACAGCTTTCTTCTGTAAAAACTTCACTGAAAGCTTCTTTTTGGAACCCAGAATAAATCATCTTGGGCATAACCACAAGAACCTTTTATTTTTAACAGTGTAAAGAGACTATAAATATATATTTATTCATAAAGGAGCTCTGTACCACCACCAATTTACCCTCAATAGCAGATTTAAAGTTCTGTCATTATCATACATGACCCAACACCACCCTCCTGAGGTGACAGCAGTAATTGTAGGTCTCCGTTTAAAAAAAAGCCCCCTTTTTAATTTACTGTTATTCTATGTTTACAAATTTGTTATAGATTTGTTTCTACTTACAATAGTTGTTTTCAATTAAAATGCTCCCCATTTCTTTACCTTTAAGAATAATAATAAAATGAGTGTTTAAGGGTCATAACAAGTAACAAATGACATAAATTTGTGCGCAATTTTTTAATTCATTCATGATTTTTATTACCCCTGGTTTTACAGATAAGGCTAGTCCTAGACTAAAATGTATGTCTCAACTGAAAATGCCTTCCTCTGACATGTCAGTGTCATTGTTTTGTGTCAAGATGCACACCTGTAATGTTTCCTTCTAAGGCCTTTTTAAAAAAAGTTGTTTAAAAATCTAAATTTAAGGCCTAGTGAAACCATGTGTGACGCTGCGGCTCTATATCACCAAGAGAGGCAGAAGATTCAAGTAAACATGAACATTTATTCCAGGAACAGCACACATAAGGGCAGGAGAACACGAAAAAACCAGTGCATACGGAGACACTTGCAGACAGGACATACTTCAACGAGCGACAACAGGGAATGAAACAAGACATTGTTTCATACAGGCAGGGCCGTTTGAAGGAATTTGGGGGCCCCAAGCAAAATGGACATGGAGGCCCCCCGCACGCACACACACACGCAAA
>JAUMHG010000079.1:14712849-14724509 GCA_032359395.1 Enteromius anoplus | reverse complement strand
ATATAAATGACTGACCACATATATATATATATATATATATATATATATATATATATATATGAGAAATATGTTTTCAAAATATATACTGTATGTGTGTGTTTAAACAAAATGTTTATTTTGGATGCGATTCATCTTTTAACAGTGCTTTTAAACACACCTGCCCAGGTTTACAGATTGCTCAGGAGAGATGTTTGGAGCTGTCCTTAGCTTAATATTTGACATGACCAATGCTTTAGACACTGAATGTACTTTATAAATTCCTAGATACATGCCTCAGTTTCATTATTTGTTAATCGTTTTTAGTTAATAGATTTGAGTTTGTTTTTGTTTAGTTTTTTTTTAAGAGAAAAAGTTTTTGTGGCAGCTTGCAGCATGCAATCAAAAGCAAAAAATGCAAATTTGTTTGTACATGTATTATAAATCTCAAAGCCTGTAACCTAAAAGCTATGCATTGTGTCTTTATGTAAATGTCATATATAAATAAAACCATTAAAATTAAACGAGTGTCGTTGTGTGTTAGTGTTACTATGGAACTAATGCGTTGAGCTTTTGTTTCCGGAGGACAGTACGGGAGTGAGGGTAGCGATTCCGTTTCTGTGTTCACTTTACTGTCACACATGAACGTTCTCAATATTTAACTAACTATTTAAATATAAGATAAATATTATTAATAGGACGCTGCAGTGAAAGCGCTGGCGCGTGAGATGAAATGACAACGTCAACACTGCAGGTGAGTTTACATTAGCTTTAGCTTTAGCTCCTTTATTTAACCATGTTATAACTAGACATTAGCTAAACAAATCAACTGTAGTGACTTGTAGTTTATAATCCACGCACGTCAGAAGCGTTTAGCGTTGTAAACGTAATATCAGAAATCAGCGGAGAATAACTGTCTTTGACAAGCAACCATGTAAACAGACCCCAATTTCAGTTTATATTCATTTGATCTGATGCACTACTAAGTATAGGACTAAACGACAATTTTTCAGAGAGGTCAGCCGAAGTGTATGTTTAAGTATTTCTTGCTTTCATTAAGTCATTTTTGAATAGCTGCTGTTTTTTTTATAACGTTAACGTTAACTGTAACGTTAGGCCTGTTTATCTGTCAGTCTACAATTAAAAAATCTACACACAGTTGCTGAAATAAAAGTTGCTAAGCTGTATTAATTTGGAATTCAATCTGAAAATAAAAGAATAGGCAAAAATGTATGTTCATAGAACTGATGGCATGTATTTGATAGACAGTGACACAGTTATAATATACATTTTCAACCGTCACTTATTAAATAAGGTGTATGCAGAACTACTGAATTCAGATGAACTCTTATTTAACTCAGTTTTTAGAAAAATATCTTTTGAAAGCACTGCTTGCACGACCATATATATTTTTTGAACGGACACACATTGAGCAGTAATGCTTTAAAAGTAAAAAAAAAAAAAAGACCTTCATCACTCATATACAAATGAATTTAATCCAAACATTGGACTAATACAAAAGGTATGTCTTGAAACTAAATACATATCCTTAATTTTTCAGGTTCAGAAAAGATTCTTTTCAACATTCGTGTATTCTTAAGGCGAAATGCTTAAATAAGTATTTCATTTATTGCATTGAGGATGCATGTTCCTCAATGGGCCTGTCTGTGTAGTTCCATTTAATTGTACCATTGAGTATCTAAAACATCTGATAAGCAAATAGGATTTAAACTTGCAATTTGTCTTGTTTCCCTCAATCATACCTCCTTTTTATTCATTAAAAAATACATGAGCTTTAAAATCTTTTTGAACTCTAAAAATGTAAGATTCGTATATATATATTTAAATTTACATCTCTCATTTGAACAAAATTTGTATTCTAGACCGTTGTGCATTTTTGAAAAGATCAACACCCAACAACATCTGGTTTTTATCCAGTTAATATTTAAAGACTTGCACATCACAACGTCTCATTCAATCTCATTCAATAGCCAAAAGGATAATATACCAATATATATATATTAAATATATATATTAAAAAGAAGGTAAGGATGTTCTGGGGGTGTAGACACAACTATTTTCTTTATGGAAGCATAACGCAAAATTCATTTTGAAATGCAATGTGCAAAATGACAATGCAATATCTAAAGTGGCAACGCATTGATTGTGGATACCTTTAAAATGTCCAAGCAACGAAGGCAGCAAAATTACCATTTAAATACGCTTCAAAAAAATAAAATCACCTGAAAATGAAGTTGAGTTGAGTCGATGGGGAATGAACACATCATGTATGAGTCTGTCGTTTTAGAAAGCGATTGAGCTGGTCACTAAAGCCACAGAGGAGGACAAGGCCAAGAACTATGAGGAGGCGCTGAGACTCTACCAGCATGCTGTGGAGTATTTCCTGCACGCCATCAAATGTGAGTCAACTACATCTGCTGAACACTACTCCAAATCAACAACCCTCTTTATTTCCTAAAAATCTCATTGCACGCAGATCATTCATCGTTAGAATTTTTTATCAAAATATTTAGACTCTGCCTTTTTGTTTGGCTGATGTCACCTGGGCCTGGCTGCCTATTGGTCATTGTTATATAGCAAATAGTGAATAATAAAAAAAAAAAGGAAAATGGATGCTGGCTTTGTATTGCAATTCATTGCAAACTCTTATTCAAGAGTCATGAACAATGTCCCTGTCAGTCATTTATGGGGGTTTATTTGTTTTATGACTGTTTGATCAAATGTACTTAGGTTTAACATGCAATACACCTTTGCTTCTTTGTTTCTCAGATGAAGCGCACAGTGACAAGGCGAAGGAAAGCATCCGTGGGAAGTGTATGCAGTATCTGGACAGAGCTGAGAAACTCAAAGAGTACTTGAAAAACAAGGACAAACAGGGCAAGAAGCCTGTGAAGGAAACGCAGAGCAATGACAAGTATACTTTCAGCTCTTATTTGTTCTGCTGAATGGTGTTGATGAATAAAGCCCATTGCTTACCATGATAAACTGTGTGTGTGTGTGTGCACACACAGAAGTGACAGTGACAGTGAAGGAGAAAATCCTGAAAAAAAGAAGCTCCAGGAGCATCTGATGGGTGAGTCTGTGTGTCTTAGGTGTTTTTATTGAGTCAGTGCAAAGGAGCTGCCGTGTTTGTGATGAAGAGGTGTGTTGATGTGTTCAGGTGCGATCGTGATGGAGAAGCCCAATGTGAGGTGGAGTGATGTGGCCGGACTGGAGGGGGCAAAGGAAGCCCTAAAAGAAGCTGTAATTTTGCCCATCAAGTTCCCGCACCTGTTCACAGGTCAGCCTGTGTGCCATTATAACAGTTCATACTCATTCATGACACACTTATTACTGCGCAGAGATTAAAGTTATTGATTCATGTTTTGCTATCATTGAGCCTGCCAAATATCACTTATACGGTCTTATAGGGTCTACTTTTTTTATTTATTTTTCTTTCAATTGTTTCTGGATTCCATTTTCGTATTTCTTCACTCCTTTTTAATATTAAATTTAATATTATTATAACACTTTATTATAGGGACCTATTCTCAATATTAACCAGTTGTTTATTAGCTTGTCTGTTATTAACACATTGGCTGTTTATCATATAATATCCAGCATGACCATATTCTACCTCCCTAATCCTACTCGATACATAAGCTTAAGAACTACCCCACTAACTATTAATAAGCAGCATCTTAGTACTTTATTGAGGCAAAAGTCATAGTTAATTCTTTGTTTATAGTGAGAATTGGAGCTTAAAATTAAGTGTGACCAATATTATGAATCAAAAAGCAAAATGAATTAGAGTCATGTAACGTATAGGAGTTATTAAAGGTTTAACAAAAACTACATGTTTAGGGCCTTATGAAATGTTTTATTTTTTCCCTCGTGTTTTATTGTTACCAAATTCCTCTTTTAAGCATGTTTAATTATTTGATAGCATAAAATAACGTAGACATTGCACAATGTCTACAAGCTAAACGGAACTTTTATTTTTATGGGTTGATACCTTTTCTGCGTGTTCAGTAAACAAAACCACGCGTCTGCGCCATTCATTCATACAGAGACACGCAAAACATGCAGGATTCATATTAAACACTAATTTTGTGGCTAATATTCACAGATTTGTTGATTTGATTTGTTTTTTATTAATTTATTCAAAGTTTAACAAATTCTGTGGAAATCATAGGGCCCTATTATTACAATACAATAAAGTATGCCATCAGTAAGTGTTTTTTAAAACTTATTAATCAAGTTAAGTGACAGTAAGGACTTTGTTAAAGACAACAATAAAAGGAATACGCATACACACCTAGATAGATAAACATACATACCTGTATTATATCTGTAAAAAATCAGTGCCTTTAAAAAGTTCTACTCATCAATAAATCCTAAAATAAAATAATAATTATTCCATATATATATTAAAATGATTTTGGAGATTTTTGTGGATCACGTGACACTATAGAGATAAAGAGTAATATTGCTGACAGTTCAGCTTTGATCACAGGAATGTATTGCTTTTAAGAAAATTGCATTTTAAATGACATGAAATTGCTCTTTGGATCAAATAAATGTAGCCTTTGTGAAGATAAGAAAAAGTCTCATTGACCCAAAGCTTTTGAATGGAAGTGCAAGTTCTTATAGCTAACGATGACAGACAGATTTGAATATGCAAAAAATATTTGAATTATTTATTTTAATGAATCAAGATTCTACATTCTAAAAGACTGACTTCTGTGTATGTGCTGTAATGCAGGGAAGCGCACTCCATGGAGGGGCATTCTTCTGTTCGGGCCCCCCGGCACAGGTAAGTCTTACCTGGCCAAAGCTGTGGCCACCGAGGCCAACAACTCCACCTTTTTCTCCGTGTCTTCTTCGGACCTCGTGTCTAAATGGCTCGGCGAGAGCGAGAAGTGAGTTTTTGCTCAGTTTGCTGTCTGTCAGTCTGCGTGAGCTGCAGGCCTCACTGAACTGCCGTTCTTGAATTGTTCTCCAGACTGGTGAAAAATCTGTTCGATCTGGCTCGCCAGCACAAGCCGTCCATCATATTCATAGATGAGGTGGACTCGCTCTGTGGATCCAGGAATGAGAACGAGAGCGAAGCGGCTCGCAGGATCAAGACAGAGTTCCTGGTGCAGATGCAGGGTGAGGAAAAAAAAGCAGAAGAAATTATGCTTATCTGCACTTTCATACATGAGCCCTTAATGTATTTGTGGGCGTGTTTCTTCCACAGGTGTTGGGAATAACAATGATGGGATATTAGTTCTCGGTGCTACTAACATTCCTTGGGTGCTAGACGCTGCTATTCGCAGAAGGTCAGTTTGAGAAATCCTTACAAATAGAAGAGCGCTCATGTTTTGAACTCGAGTAATCTTCCTGCCGGTCGGTGCAGGTTTGAGAAGCGCATCTACATCCCTCTCCCCGAGGAGCCGGCCAGATCCGCCATGTTTCGCCTTCATCTGGGAAACACACCTCACAGTCTGACTGAGGCAGACCTGCGTCAGCTGGCCCGTAAAACAGACGGATACTCCGGAGCCGACATCAGCGTCATAGTGCGGGACGCTCTCATGCAGCCGGTCAGGAAAGTGCAGTCCGCCACGCACTTCAAAAAGGTAACCAATCAACGATGATAAACCCCATTAAATCTTCATAGATCTAGAAGAGTGAGTTGAACGCTTGTTTTTGTGGTCCATCAGGTGCGCGGCCCGTCTCGCAGTAACAGCTCCATGATGGTGGATGACCTCCTGACCCCGTGCTCCCCCGGCGACCCTGATGCCATAGAGATGACCTGGATGGATGTTCCTAGTGATAAACTGCTGGAACCCATAGTGTGCATGGTGAGATCAGTCACATTTAGCCAGTTTAACTCACAACAGAGTCTAGTCTGCTTGGTATAATGTGCTGCCATTAATAAGTACCAGTTATTTCACACACATAACCATTGAAGTGGATAAAAGTGAAATATATACTTCTGATCGTGGATACTAAGCTTACTTTACTGTATGTGTGTGTGTGTGTGTGTCAGTCGGATATGCTGCGCTCTCTGGCTACCACACGACCCACCGTCAACACAGAAGACCTGTTGAAGGTGAAGAAGTTCACAGATGATTTTGGACAGGAGGGCTGAAGCACGACACACCACTCAGTCCAGTGAGGCTGACCCAACTAAACCAGGACTATCTACTCTAAACTAACTTGCAGCCCGAGCCAGTCTGACATCTCTTGTAACACTACACCACATCACAGCCAGCAGACTGGAGAGAGCATGAAGCTTGCTGTAAATTGTTTTATGTTTACATAATCACATTTGTTGAAGTATTCATTTTATGAAGATTTTGGCTGTTGGCCCTTTATTCTGTATTTATGTTAATTTATTCTCCGTTTTTGAGCGCAGACCAGTTTGAGCTTCATCAGTATCTTTTGTGTCCAGCTTAGTCTTGCAGCACTTTACTGTATAAATGTGGTCTGGGTGAATCTCTTAAAGATGTGTCTGGGTCACGCTAAACCTCAGAATTAAACAGCAAAATTAATATTTTGGACACAATTAGTCATGTTGATTTTTTTTTTATCTCTAATTAAAGTAATTTAGATTTGCTGTCGGTAGTTTCACAATGCTAAAATTGTCTTGATGTCCTTTATTCATATTTTGGGTAAAGAAAACCGAGTCTGTTTTACAACCATTCAGATATTCTTTTCAGTGACAATGTCTTCTGAGTCCAGGCTGAAAAATGACCTGGCCATGTGTTTGACAGACTCACCCATCAACATTTTCACTCGTTTAAAAGTTCTGATCAAACAGATGTGTTGTAATAATGAAGTGTTACAGCTGTCATTCATTTTGAAGGATAACATTTACCTGATCTGATAAAAATTAAATTACTTTTAAAAGAGTTTGTGCAGCCGTATTTACTTCTCTCAAAAGGCAGGTTTCTTGGTCTGAAGCAGCGTGGATAGGCAGCAGTTCTGTAACGTTATAACAGAGGATAGTTTTCTCTGAATGAACCTATCATAGGCGGAGCAAGTGTAAGGCTTGGGTAGGCTTAGCCTTGGGAGAAAAATGTCCCTGCTCAAACAAATTAAATCTATCACTTATATATAGACGGTTTTGATTATGAAATTAAGATTTCTCACGTTGCACCGTATATTTTATTAGCCGTTTTTTTTCTCAGTGTTGCGCCTGTTTATTTTAACCGCTTATAGGCTACTTCACTCGCGTTCCAGAATTCCAGGGGCACCTGCATGATTTCGTCCGAGGAAATACACCTTTTTCACCATGATTTGACTAAACAAAAAATCTTTTTTCACAATGTTAAATGTTTAAACTACATAAATGTGAGCCGTTAGATGGATATCAACAGAAGCTGAAGCACGCTCTTCAGGACACAGAGGCGCCAACGTCATCACTTGCATTTTAATTACTATTTAAAATGGAATTAATTGTTATAGTTTAAACCTATCTCTATTTGGCATACTATTTATTAACCTTGTCGTGTAAACACTGATAAATTCCTAATTAATTACATGGCTGGTTTCACTGCCAATTTCCACAGAAATCTCACGAAATCCCTTTTTTCTTCTAACATTAGAAACAACAAGGCTACTCCTTTTAAAGATAAGGTCGCTTTCTGTCCTTTTATCCTTTTGTACAACACAAAATGAACCGAAACTCTGCATTAGTAAATCAGTAAATCAGATACTAAGCAGATCAAGCTCACAATCAAAGGTGATATTTTTATATAAATGTTAGGATTTATTTGTATTATTTACAATGTATCTGATGTCTGCAAGACTGAACTTTAACTTAGAGTACAAGTACATAAATGTCCATTCTGAGAGTAAAACACATATGTGACATCGACAGGCAGCAGGAGGTCATACTTTGCTTCTTTTGGACTGGTTTTCTGTCACAGATCCTCCTCGCTTGTTTCTGTGGTGAGGAAATGTGGGCATCAGCTCTGGTTCACAAGCTGTGGAGTGAAAGAGTCAGAAAATCAGCCTGAAACCGCATCTCATATATGTTGTTACAGAGAAGAGGGTAAAACTAATGAAGAAAATAAGCCTGTACTTACGCAAGGGCTTCTCCTTAAAGTAGGAACTATCTAAACAATCTGTTGCTGTGGCTCTGTAAGACATGTAATCATTACATTATTAAATTCAACAAGCATGGGATGCATTTAACAAATATATTCAGCTTTAAATAAAAAAATGCACAAAGTGCAAACAGCCATAGATTTTATTTACACTATTAAAAGCAGGATTTTCTGCTACGTTTTGCAAATAGTGGCACCTTAGTATTGTAGTACTAAACTATCATAAAACAGTATGCAATAATAATGTATTGCGTAACATTTTTTAACCACTGCATAAATTTAATATCCAAAACGCACTTTTTACTGTCTTCTCTTGCTTTTCAAAGAAAGCAAAAATTAATTTACAAAACAACAATTTTAAAATATTTACCGAACACTGGACATTTTTTTAAATTCTAGTAGACATTATACTAACAAAAGTAAAATCATATTTTTATTTTTATTTTTGAGACTCCTTTCTTGAATCAGGCCAAATTTTTACTGCACAAATAAATAAAGCCTTGCTGAACAGAAGAGTATCGTTTTAATACATTAGAAAATATTACAGATCCCAATTTGAACACTACATGTATTGAGCCATGGTATCTATTAATATGATAATCAGAAGACTGTGCTTTTTGTTGACAGCAGATTTATAAATGATCATCATTAAGATGTTTGTCACAAATGCACACAATTGTTACTAAACAGCTGATGTTACTGAATGTGTTAGAAAACAAACAATTAGTAAAGAAATGTTAAGCCCACTTCAGGATTTCAACCATCAGCAGTGCTAAACAGTCTCTCGCTCTCAATGCTTGTAATGATTCATGTCTTTCTTTGACACTTATAACTGAATTATTTACGTGTTTGCATCATTTGTCATGTCAAGTCAGTTCTTCCCTAAATCGTAAACAGATTCCACCTTATTGGGACAATATAAGCCTTTATCTTCAATGTTTCTAATAATGTTTTCTTGAAAACAAATGGTTTTCCGATTTAATATAAGATTTGAATAGAAAGGGTAAAAAAATTTGGCAAAAGACGGATTCGAACTCGGGTTGATCACGTTAAACATGACTATGGCATGTGCTTTACCAATAGTCTTTTGTGTCAATTACACAGTGGGGGGCGGAGTTAGTCTAATTAGCCTCTGCAATTAGTGTTAATGGACACTCCACATCTTTAGTCATTTGTGACAAAAGCTTTTCATCTACTGCATAAATATAACCCAAAAGGTCATTACGTTTTCACACAAGTGTGAATTACATTAAAAACCAAATAAATCGAACTGTGCCAGTGTTTTACCTGCGCTGTGGGTTGTACATGAAGAGCAGGTTGAGCAGTCTCAAACCAGCTTCTGATAACCAGGTGAACTTGTTCTTTAAGTTATTGTAGGGCTGTTTCCTCAGACTGTACTGGCCGACCAGCGGCATGCGCGAGAAGCCCTACAGTTCACAAAAGACTCTGGATCAGACCTTCCTCTAAACACAAGACAACAGTTTTCACTTCAGCATTTGACTCTAAAGCTAAGCTTTTACCGGCCAGATGCTCTCATTAGGGGTCCCCAACAGCTGCACGATCAAATCCAGCTGCTGGATCTCTGAGGCTCCGGGCAGAAGAGGTTTGTGGGCTAGAAGCTCAGCAAAGATACAGCCCACAGCCCTGCATAAGGAGAACAGACATCTGTTTATGAAGAGCACATGAACACACCGCTGGACTCCTGTCACATGTTTCTGTGATATATCCATGTCTCACTAAACTGATGACAGAGAATCTACAACTTAGGCTTTAAAGAAGCATTCGATCAATTTTTATGTAGTGCAAACTTTGCTATCTTTAATGTGTCACTCTCCACAAAAGTGATCATTTCTTTTTGATTGAAAGGTATGTTTGCTGCAGTTTTTCCTTCGTCAGCTGCCTGAGACCCTCTCGCTCTCATACAGGGCTTGTTTACATTCTCTCTCAGCATGTAGCGCAACTTTAAAGTCTGAACCATTTAGAATTTTCTAGATTTCTGCATAAATATAACCCAAAAGGTCATTACGTTTTCACACAAGTTCTGAAAGTCGATCAAGAGTTGACCCAATCAAACAATCGAGATTAAAATATATACTTTGTCATTTATTTATTCAGGAAAATAAATTTCTGAATGGCTGAGTTGCAAAAGTATGTGAACCTTTAGGATTCAGAGTTGATCTGAAATTGAATCTGTGCAGGGGTGTTTTCATTCAGTGGAAGGACTATCAGGTGTTCGTATTTGTGGCGGTGCTTCATGGTGCATCTGTAGTTTGCTAAAGATCATGCAGGCAAGCAGGAGGACTATTGGAGACATGTTTTGAGGACAGATGAGTTTGAAAATGATTTTTTCATTTGGGTCAGGGTGACTTGCCATCATTGATGGAGCAATGGATTCTGAATTACACCAGCAAAATAAATAAATGTCTGTTACATCTGTAATACGGCAATACAACCTCAAGCACACAAGTCGTTCTAGCACAGAATGGTTAAAGAAGAAGAGCTGAGTCAAAGTCTAAACCTTAATCCTACTGAACTGTTGTGGATAGAGCTGAAGCAAGCAGGTCATTGAGTTTGATGGGCTTCTCTAGAGTGCTGAGGAGAAGGCTCAAACTCCTACAAGATGTTGTTCAGGACTGATCAGCAGAAACCAGAAACCTTTAGCTGCAGCTATTGCTGAAAAAGAGTCACCCAGATACCGAAAGCAAAGATTCACATACTTCCGCCACTCAAAGATTTGTAACACTGGATCATTTTTCTCAATTAATAAATGACAAAGTATGTATTTTTGTCTCCTTTGTTTGATGGGATACTCTTAGTCTACGTTCAGAATGATGTTTTAGGTTAGATTTATGTAGAGATATAGAAAATCCTAAAGGCTTCCCAAAGCTTCATTTTCAAGCATAATATTTGTGCTTACTGTGTATATTTATTATGTACATAGAAATACATATTTAAGAAAAATGTGTTTATATATTAAAATATTAGAATATAATTATACATGTTTTTTCAAAATATTTATACATGGTATGTCTGTGTATTTATACTGTGCATCAAGCAACAAACAAACAAACAACAAACAACAACAAAAAAACACTGGAAATACGGCAAACAAATGGCTTCAACAAAGGCATGTGACATTAAAAAAATTCATTTGTCAATGGAGAAAAATAATAGAGAGAATCACAGACTAACTTTGATAGTGTTTCTGCGCTGCTCGATTATTGCTATATGGTTTTAATATGTCAAGCTTACACTACCAGTCAAAGGTTTTTAAAGAATTTGCTTCTGCTCACCAAGTCTTTATCTGATCCAAAATACAGCAAAACTGAGAAATGCGTTTTTGTATTTGAAATAACCCCTGTTGAAAAAAACAGCACATGCTGGTTAGGTATGTTTGGAAGCTGGGATGCTGGTTTGAACTTGTTTAAGCTGGTCCTTAGCTGGTCTGAGCAGCTTAAACCAATTTTCTATTTGAATATATTTCAAAATGTCATATCATAAAATGTCAAAAGCTATATTTTCAGCATCTTTACTCCAGTCAGTCTTTAGTGTCACTTGCTTCTTCAGATATCACACACACACACA
>JAUMHG010000079.1:14688657-14702727 GCA_032359395.1 Enteromius anoplus | reverse complement strand
TCGGTCTTATTCCTCTCAGCACGAAGCGTACAGTATCCGGGATGAACTTCAGGTAAACTCTCTCTGCTTTGTTTGTGTTGATGTGGGTGTTTACATGCGGCGCGTGGATGATTATCATACCTATTGTTCACGCCGCGCGGGGGCGTGGTAGCATTAAGAGATAATGAAGGAGACGCGAAAAACTGGTTTCATATGAATTACTTTATCACAGAATATTTGTTTTCGGTTAGACTGTCTTGGTGTAACAGTACACACATCAAGCTTTCTACAGATATAACTCTCATGTCCCTGTGTGGATTATTTGTTGAGTTTCAATTTCATTTCAGTAACTCATTTCTCTTTGAAGATCGCGCAGACCAACGCGGCAAACAGCGCACCCTGTTTGTTAGCTTTAATTTCGTAATGCACAAAGTTGTGTTGTTGTTATATGTGTATACAAATTAAAGTAAACCCTTCACAGATTCGATTGATGTATTGCTCTTACCTGTACGATCAAAACTCAATGTGTAATTTAAGTTCTTATCGGCGTCATCAGGAGAAGACGCCCCAAAACGCGTTTGCGGACCCCAATGCAGGCAGGCAGCGCTGGTTTCATTGATTCGCTCAATGATGAGCCAGCTTATTTAAACCTGTGACAGAGCCATATACTGCTCTGGCATTGATAATGTGGGTTTGTAAAAGTTGCTTAAATATTTTAATTTAACTAATGCCTAGTCCTGGCTTAAGCTAAGCCCCGTTTGTGAAACCGGGCCTATGTGTTCGCTGAACGAACAGATTAGTTGATGGTAATACTGCTACAGTTACTACTGCCAGCTAATATAAATAATTGCAATTAATCTGTCGCGCCCCTGCACTGTGTTTGTTGTTGGTTTTCCTCATGTGTCTTATGTGACCTAGTTTCTGTCATATGTCTATTACGTTCAGGTGTGTCTTGTTAATCAGTGTCATTGTCTGCCTTATATAAGTGCCATTCAGTTTAGTTCATGTTGTTCGGTCATTAATGTTGTATCGTCGTTCATGTGAGACTCTGCCTGTATGTTTCTAGTTATTGTGGATTATTAAAAGGATTATTATTGGATTCTCGAGTTTGCCTTCTTGCTATACACCGAACCGTGACATAATCATAATTACCATGATTGCCAATCCAAAACCTTGTAAAATCCGGACTTTGAGACTGCATCGGACCCTCACCAAAAAGGCAATGCAAGTATCGTACATATAACTAAACAAAACAGAGATTTAGTATTAGTTATGGAACTGATGGTTTTACAGGTGGTCAACTGACTCTCTTTTCATAACTTCAATTTCAGTTTTTCCTAATGGCTTACCCTTAAGCCTTCTTTGCACTTTTTCCACTTTTCCCTTTGTGTGAGTGAGTGTGAATGCATTTATATATGTGAGTTAACTTAGAGTTAATAAAACTTTTGCACAAATGACATGAGTTTCTGATTCTGCCTTGCAAAGTAATGTCCCTTTACCGGTTGTGACCCTTGCTACATGCTTTAACGCAGTAATAATGTAAGAAGGTATTTTTCTGTGGTCAAGAAAATATCCCTTCTTAAAGTCTATATGCAATTACACTTTGTGTTCGCTGAATGAACAGATTAGTTGATGGTAATTCTGCTACATTTACTACTGGCAGGTAATATAAATAATTGCAATTAATTCTAATTAATAGTAATTATTTAAATACATTTCTCTTAATGAGCTAAAATATGCTACAATAGTGTATGTTTGCAATGTACATATGCAGAAAAAGTTGTTTACAGTGGTTACGCTTTGATCTGGACATAAGCAACATTTTCACGTATATACATTGCATACGTAGATACGCGGAGGAGATGAATTGCTATAATTATTTGAAAAATAATCATTTCAATAAGCGTTCTAGTAGCTTCGTAAAATTACGGTTGAACCACTGATGTCACATGGATTATTTTAATGTACATGTTAGGACCCTTGCTGTCTATGGAGGGACAGAGAGCTCTCAAAATGCATCCAAAATACCTTAATTTCCCAAGATGGAAAAAGGTCTTACGGGTTTGGAACATCATGAGGCTGGGTAATTAATGCCATAATTTACATCCCTTTAAATAACAAATGAACGCAATTTGTATGGCAAGCTTCTTGCGGGCTACCATTAATAATAATAACCTGAGTGTCACATGAGAACTGACCTTGCATTGTTTCCATGTCACTTCTTGCATGTGTTTGGTTGGTAGTTTGCAAACCAGGACAAAGTTGCCAGCGATTCTTCCAATTATAAAGTCATTCATCGTGAAACCCCCTGTCGCCGCTCCATTGTGCAGTGTGATTACAGCAGCGACTGAGTGCTACCGCAGATAGTCATGCAGTGTGAAAGGATCTGTGATACGACTACTTTGAAAATCACACAGTTTGAACTTGGTTTAAAACGTGCATCAGATGCAAAGTTAATATGATTCTATTAAAGGCAGGGCTGGAAAACGTTGATCCTGAAGGCCCGGTGTTTCTGCAAAGTTTTGCTCCAACTCTAATTAAACACACCATAACCAGCTAATCAAGGTATGCAGGATGCAGTTAGGTATTTTTAGGGTTTTGGCTCCAGGAGTGGCTCTCCAGGATCAACGTTCCCCACCCCTATATAGGGTCTTAATAAAAAGTCTATAACATACTTTGGTTAAAAATTCTCAATGGTAGTGTATAAAACACCTTCTTTACCACTTTCAAACTCAGCTCTGTTTTCAGCAAGCCATTCTTGTCAATGTTGCTTTAATGCTCTGCTTACCCTTTGCTTGGAGTGACATGCAGACTGTACACTTCTACTGTGAAACTGGCCAACTAGCACATTATTAGGAAAGACGATTTGCAAATATTCATAAAAACCCTTATTCTAACTTCTGCAGATGAAGCTGGATCTTGAGTAAACATACTGTAGACGCATCAAGTATTTCTTTCTAAAGTGAACGTAACGTCGAGAGTAAATGATGACTGTGATATTCATTTTTACACCCAACAACAAAACACCTCAATCGTGAGTCCACACAATGACAGACTGATGACAGCTCACTCAGGGTGGGTCTAATTTAAGGCCTTGTCAATCAACAGTCATGGGAGGGGCCTGTGCAGAACTATGTAATTCTGTCTGGAATCTCAGAACAGGCTTAAGGGGATTTTAAAACAGGGATTAAAGAAGCACTGCATGGATGGATTTTTTTTTTGCATTATAGGATGGATGTGTACACAATTAGTTACTTTTGCTGGGAGTAACGCAATAATGTAATGTTTACTTTTAAGAGTAACATTGGCCTTCAGAGAGAGAGGATATTTGTTGCACCCTTCTGAAACAGGACAGAGCAGCCATTCAGTTCTGCCAAGTCTGGGGTGTCAAACTCAGACCTACAGAGTTTACTTTCAACCCTGCTCCAACACACAAATCATGTAGTTTTGAAATGAAGCCTGAAGGATGTGATTAGCTGGATCAGGTGTGTGTTTAATGAGGGTTGGAGATAAACTCTGCAGGGCTGCAGCCTTAAAGGAACTGAGTTTGACACCTCTTAATAACGTGAGATCTAGCCCCTGAAATATGAACTCTACCAGAGTGAATCCAGCCAAAATGTACATTTTACCCCATTGGAGAGCAATTTTTCAGTTAAAATTTGATTGGACGAGTTTCAAGTAGCAATTGGGCATGTTTCATTGTGAAAACCTGGCAACCCTGCAGCCATCACCTGTCTAGACCTCATTAACCAGCGGTACATGTCATGTTTCTCTCTCAGGGACTGTTTAATAACCGCAAAGCCATAAACAATTCCCTGCTGTCACAAATCATCTCATAGCTGAAGAATGAGGACTGCTAATTAATTAATTTATTCATCCCGAGTACCATTATGCCACTCAGGAATCTGCAGCACTGATAAGCTGCTTATCAGTCTCATGAGTGCTATTATATAAAACGCAGGACAAAACTGCTGTGGTCGAAGCGGTTTGCATTTCATTACTTGTTGGCATGACAACTAACCACGATGACACATGGGGTTATAGAGGAAAGGAGAGGTCTTTAGAAATGGGCTTGTTTGCCTGTTTGCTTGTTTTGTGAAGTGGTGACATCATTTAGCCACTGAAGCACCCTTCTCATACCGTATGACGAGTGAAGAGTTTTAAAGAGTGAAACACTCAGTGTGCTTAATAATGATGCAGCAAGTAAATTGTTTTTTTTTCGGTTTTAGCTGTCATAATCATCACCCACAGTATGTGTGCTTTTCCCGTCTGTGTTATAATCTCAAACTGTCCTATTTCTACTGTACGTTTCCATCTAGTTGCTTAGCAACAATGCACTGCCAGAGGAAGGTCTGGTGATAAGAATTACTGGTTCATTTGAAAAAGGACAGTTCATATAGAAATGATATCTGCAAGATTAACCTTTTAAGTCAAATAACTTGACTGAAAAACATTTAGATAAATAAAAATACATTTAAGGCTAAAATTTATTACAAATCCATAAAACCCCAAAATTGTGGAAGGTTTCCTCAAAATAATTTAAGTATAACCTTAACAAAGCTTGTTATGTATTTTTACATTTAAAAAAGAAAGGTAAAGGGTGGAAATACTTGTCTTTGCTGAAGTGGACACAGTTTCTAAATCTCATGTTGTGTAACTTAAAAAAACCTCAGCTTTTGTTTATTTCACTGCACAGTATCCAACAAGGTCAAAACAAGCGCGAGAGTCCAACATACAAGGCAGGGGTCGGTAACCAAGAAAACACAGAAAAACTGAAACAGGAAACACTTTACACAAGGAAACATCAATGCTCGTCAGAGACTGGAACACAAACAACTCTTTAAATACACATGATAATGAGAGATCAGGATAATGAGGGAGGAGGAGCTAATCAAAAACCATAGTGACAAACAAAGGGGTGGAGACACAAGGGAACATATATTTTCAAAATAAAAGTCCACAACTGACTAGACAGGGGAACTCCATCAGAACGAGGGTTCAACAGCCCTTGTGGCCATGGTAGGGTAGGATAAGAACTGAGAAATAGCTTCCATCACCGTGACTAGTCAGGACAAGAATTCGACAATGGCCTCTGTGGCCATGACAGGGCAAGATGAAGACTCAGAAATGACTTCCATAGCCATAACAGTGCAAGGCGAGGGTTCTTTGGCAGCCCTTCTGGCCGTGGCAGGGCAGGACGAGGAATCAGAAAACGTTTCCATGAAACGTTTCCATGATTCCAAATCGAGAGTTCAATGGCCTCCGTGGCTGGAACGAGATGTGACAAGGGCTCAGAAGTGGCCTTCATAACCATGGTAGGACAAGACGAGGGCATCTCTGGGGGTTGTGCAGCCACTGGCAGAACCTCCAGAGGGTCTACAGCTTTAGCCAAAACCGCTGGGGTTTGTACAGCCACTGGCGGAACCTCCAGAGGATCTACGGCCCTGAGCCGACACTACTAGGGATTCTTGGGTGTATTCGGGAACACACTCATGGGGAAATGGAGTCTCTGACACAGGCTTTCAGGTAGATGGGGCCTATGGAGCACAGTGTGCGGCCCACACTCACAAGATGGCGATGGCCATGACTGAAAGCACTGGGGAGATAGGGACAGTCCCTAAGATGGTACGTGCAGAAAGCCGGGGAACACCAGCTGCCCTTACTGATGTCAATGGGGAATCCACCAAACTGGATATTAGCCTCATATGCCCTGAAAAAGCCCTGGCTGCTGACGTGGCTTCTGTGGGGGTTGAAGACTGTGGCTTGAATTCCGCTTCGGGTTGAAGGCTTGGGTGTGGCAGCCATCTTGTGCAGTGTGCAGTGGCACAATCAGCATGGAGTTGACCTGACAGGTGAAAATCAACATTAGCTGGACGTGACTCATGCAAAGCTGTTGTAACTTGACTTGAGTGGCGAGGATCTAGGAAACATTTACTTATCTTATATGGATGGGTCTTGGATTGACTTGGCTTGCAAAGACCAGTGATTACTTGATTTGATTCATGACGGTTGACCGTGGCTTGACTGGGCTTGCTGGAATCTGCTGTGGATGGACCTGGCTTGTGAAGATCAAAAATGGGTTGAAGATTGATATTGGACACAGGCAGTCCGGGGTGGAGTGCCCTCTGATGGAGCTCGAGGGCACTTCAGCTGGCCAACGTAACAAGTATAGAGTAAGTCTTTAAATTATATGTAATTTTCACATAGGTACGCAATATTTGGATGTTGTAACGTTCCCAGCCGGTTATGCCATCTGGCGCCTCTAGAGGACACTCCCTTCATGTCAGTTTACTCTGTCCTCTCATTCTTATACCGAACTCAATCTCCCAGAATATACCTCTCCTTCACAGCTCTTCCTTGTTTGTCTTCAATCCACTACTCATTAACACCTGTATAAATACAAGTCTGTTTCATCCACAGAGTGCCGCTGATCCCGAATCACTGCACGATATGGCTGTCGATCCCGAATCACTGGTCCGAGGAGCCGTGTTTTGAGTTAGATTCAGTTCTGAGGCCAGGAGTGCAGCTATCTCGGCATCTCCGCCGTCAGCTTCGCCCTGGAGGGCATCTTCGCTATCTGCTCCACCCAGGTGGGCGCCTCTAGAGGACACTCCCTTCATGTCAGTTTACTCTGTCCTTTCCTTCTTATACCAAACTCAATTTCCCAGAATGCAACTCTCCTTCACAGCTGTTCCTTCTTTGTCTTCAATCCACTACTCATTAACACCTGTATAAATACCAGTCTGTTTTATCCACCCAGTGCCTGAACATACCTGTATGCTAATGTGTGACCCTGATCTGCTGACCTTGAATAAACCTCTGTGCATGGATCCGCACACTTTCGACTCTATCATTACAGATATAAAGCAAGTCACAATGTTATTCTGGTAGCCTCAGTTCTGGTTCTAACAGGTTTGATCAGGCTGCATGTTTCTTATAAAAAATCTTTTATAATAATATTATGCAGTTTCAGTGACTGAGAGCTGGTGTTTACCCCATGCATTTCCGCACTGGAACAGATGATGAGTGTCCTGAAGCACATTATATTCCCTTAACACATGAGAAATGTATGTGCAGATGTTTTAGTATGATGTGTTTATGTGTCCCCAGCCCCTTTCTACCCACCCACCAACCCACACACATCACGATGCTTTAAAAGACATCACTAACTAACTCTACAGAGTCTAAAAGTTGGAGCATTATATAAATATGTTCACTGGCTCACTTTGACTCCTATTGGTCATTTGTGGAATCATGTGGACACATTTTTTTTGTTAATGTACAGTTGTTGGCAGAGGGTATTTGTACTAAGCATAAATGATGCAGGCTTAGCACATTTCTCAGGTCGCAATCGACCCGAGTTCGAATCCGCCTTGATCCAAACGTGTTTGGCAAAAATTTGTTAGTTCCCTTATCACATTGGACAGGGATTTAATTTTCAGGAAAATTAAGGAAATAATTAAAAAGTTTAAAAGTATCAAGTAGGGTTTGGTTCAAAGGGATGCTTTATTTTCCCGATAAGGCAGCCTCCATTAATAATACTAATAAAAATATATTGATAATTTACACTCAATACTTTGTTATTGCAAACTGTTTAATGTAGTCTTCTATAATACTGAGGTGTAGATATTTGTCACTATTTGCAATAAACATGTAAATAAACATAAATATGTTATGTAAATGGAGTCTGTTGGTATTTTCGCTTAATTTAAATAGCATATGTTGCTATTTAAACCTTAGTGTAAGCTGCTGCTAACACTAGATCATCATATAAGGTTATAAGGCTATACTGACTACTGACCCAGGTAAGTGATTTCATATGGTTTCATGTTTTTTAACTGTATTAAGTCGTCATCGCTTACTTCTCACATAAACTTTAAAATATAAACAAATAAGTTCAACTTAATAATTTATTTAGCTGGTAAAAAATGACTCCGCTTGGCGTAGGCAACCTGATCACCAGGTCGGGTTTATTTTGTGTGGTTATGACTGGAGAATTCTACATGATCCCTTACATAATATGAGAGAGAGACACACACAGAGAGAGAGAGGGAGAGAGAGGCAGGAGTGAGTGAATGTTTCTCTTCTCACTCTTTCTGTGCTCTCGTGCTCTTATCTGCTGCGGTTATCATGGACATGCTGTCTTCATATCAGCAGGTAAAAAAATCTCTTCCTCTGTGTTGATTAAGCTTGTATTTTAGCTTCTGCTGAATGTTTTGCTCTTTGCATACTGGCTTTATTTAGTCTGCATTCTGTGTTTTGTTGATCAGTAGCTCCACTACATTTTTACAATGTCAAATACTTTTCATTTAGCACTCATACAAATCTATTACAAGAAGTCCACATGCATTTTAATGAGTCTACTTGCCACATTCAGAGTAATTGCCTAGATTTAGTGGAAGATGACTACCATAGTCAATAAAATAGTCTAAACAGGTTTGCTTAAATACATATTTTTACTGGAAGTGAAAATACATATTCCTGTTGTGTTGCTAGTATTTCTGTAAAGTACTGTTGAGATTTTGCCAACTGAATGAATTTGCTGGTTCTGGAGCTCTGATGGACTGGAAGTTTGAAGGAGTGGTGTCACGAAAATGTAAAATGTAATTCAATTTGTAATAGCAAAGTTTGGACGCCAATATTTTTAACAAACCTGATCTATTAAGCAAAGTAAATGCAACAAAAAGCATTATATTGTAAGGTCGCTGAATGATTAAAATTAAACTGCATTAAATGGAAATTGCATGAATCTGATAATGAAGATTTGTGTGGATTTGTAACAGAGCAAAATCTTTGGTGAACACACAGAGGGCATCACAAATAGGGGTGTTTGAAAGACTTGCTGCATATATTTTCTTTTCTATTAATTAATGTGGTTTCTTTGATCCTCCTCCACATTCACTGCCTCATTTCACCCCTTCACTCCATTTTCAAAGCATTCTCTCTTTCGCCCACATAGGACATTGTTGTACCTGCCAATTCACAGCACCCACACACACTCTCGCCCACTAACACCCAGCCACACTAATGCAGTGGTGCCCCGAGCCCACACACATACATTAGCAGCAAACCACCATAACACATAGGACAAAAGATGCCTTGAGTGCTGAGGAGATCTTCCTGAACTTTCGCACAAGCATGCATAGATTTTGTGATGTCAGACGAGTGCTGTTGTACTGAATATCAGTGCCCTACTCTAACTACAGCTGTTATAGCTGGGCTGATATTCTGTATAACAGCACAGCAGCAAGTGTGAGATGCTGTTCAGTTCTTCTGTTGTTTTGATAGTTGCTTCTGTCGTTTCCTGGAATGCCAGACTAACTTTAATTATGGTTATAGGACAAAAACACACAAACAAACAAAAACCCTCCCTGGACTATTGCAATAATTACAAAATAAACATGAAAACCTAAAAGTGAATACCCTTAATAATAATAATAATAAAAAACAACAACATTTGTTTAAATAATATAAGTATGTGTGCTGTGTATATTTATTGTGTATATTCACTCACATACCCTATATTTTGAAAATGTTTACATCTATTTGAACGTATACATTTATAAACATCTATACATTTTTAAATTGTTAAATATATTAATGTATGTTTGTGTATTTCTTTACACATACAGTATACACACACACATAGTATGTAAACAAAGCTTTTATTTAGGATGTGATTTAATCATAAAATTTCTATTGTAATATACTTTATAATATAACAACATTTTTAGCATCATTTAGTGTAACATGATCCTGTAAAAACATTTTCTAATACACAACTGCTATTCTTTTTTTCTTTCTTTTTGGAAATAAATGAATACTTTGATCCAGCAAGGGTGTGTTAAAAAAGTAATAATATAGGTTTATGCTTTCAGAAAAGATTTATATTATAAACAGAAAGTTATTTTTTTATTTTTGTTAAAATTTTATTTTAGGGTCTATTAAATTGTTGCTTATTGACATTCACATTACTAGAATATTAGCCATTTATTAGTAATAATTAAGCACATATTAATACATTATTCTACACAGTCATATTCTTCATCCCTAATCCAATACCAAAATTTAAGTACTACCTTACTAACTAATAAGGAGAATTTCTTTTGAGGGAAAAATCATAGTTATCACTGAACAATTATTACATTTTCTAAACTGTTGTAAAAAAAAAAAAGAATAATAAAACAATCCTAAAAAGTATCAGATGTTTTAAAAACAAAATAGACATAGAAGTGTAACCTTATGAGATTTGGCAGGCACAGGCCCACTGACTCGAGAATAGCTTACTTGAGGGACTAAGCAAGCTCATGTAGCGATAAATACAGTTTTACTTAGTTATCCAAAACTCTTATCCAAAATGCAGACACCCTTTCTATACCTCAGCGTTTCCCAAAAACATCACCTCAATGAAGGTCTTTTCCTAAAAATCTTTCCTTGACCATTTGTCCTGTGGTCGGAAGTAGTGTGAGTGAATATGGGACATCGATCTACTCTTGGCACTTTTGATGTAACACTCGCATTCAGTCTAGTTTTCCACGATCACAAACAGCATAACATCTGTAAACTATGGGAGTGAAATGGCAAAGTTAGTGTGGAGGTTTTGTTGTGGAGGCGGTCAAATGCAAATGTGATGTCATGCTGTGGAGAAAGAAGACAATTAGCTGTTTTGACTGCTTGCTTTTATTTTCTGCAGTATGCGATATTTGTGAACTCATGACTCATTTAAAGGAACCATTAGGAAACATTCATTTGAAAATTCAAGGCAAAATATTCATTTACACAGACAAATGAATTGACATGAACCAGAGAATTTAATATTAACAAAAAAACTAAGACTAACTTAGAAATGTAATAGCATACTGTGGATTTTTCTTTGTGTCATAACAGAGACCTAAACTGAATTTATACAGACCCAATCTAAGCTGTTATTCAGTGAAAAACCAAGAGAGCTGCCACCATATCATATGAAGCTCACAAAGAGGTGGCTGTAACTAAACCCACTGCTGGCAGCCCTCAAAGACACAGGCAGAGCCGTTACGAGTAAACCTGCTTATGATGACTTAGAAAGAAAACTCAAAAGAGGCATTGTTTTGCTATACTACCCAGAAGAATTAGTACCATACAGCATAAGACATTTCACACCTAGAGCGGAAATTGAACAACATCTTTTTTAAAGGGTTCATATGATGCGATTTCAATCAAGTTTTTCTTTCTCTTTGGCGTGTTACAAGCTGTTACAAGTGTACTTCAAGTGCATAGATAAGATCTCTAGATAAGAGTAATGTTTCCAAACCAAAGAGAAATTCTTTATAAAAGTTATAACTTGTCCACACCCCTCTAAAACGGCTTGTTTAAACACACCCCAACTTTTTTATGCCAAAGAGTGGGTTTACTTTCAAACACTACCCAAATGTTTATGCAAATAAAGAAGACAGAACTATTATTCTCGCTGTAGTGTTGCTACCGGCGCATGTTTTGGAGACGCTAAAATCAACACAAATAAAAGAGTGTGTTTAGTGCATTTATGAACGACAGATTTCTGAAACAATACAGAGCAGTCTATGCTGGCTGTGCACAGAGACTATAAAGTGGAGCAATTCTAACTCTGCAAGGACAGTCTGGTGCTTCTGACTCACAACCTTTAATTAAAAGAACCTCCTATTCAAACTGGAGTTTTGAGCAGTGAACAGTAGTGCTTGTTTGTCATTTCTCCTGCAATCATGAATGCAGACATGGTATTATGTTTATGAGGTGCGATGCAAAAATATAGTACTAAGTCATGATAGTTGATAACTATGTCTCCACTGGATGCAGCCAAAGCATGGTTTGTAATGGCTTTTATTGTCTTTGTTTCATAGCGCCGAGACATGGCATCACATTATGGTAAGGGGCGTAACATTTCTGCCAAACTCTTGAGGTATCTGGCACAGTGCACAGGATAGCTGGCCAATCAGAGCACACCTTGCTTTTTTAGAACAATGAGCTTTGTACAAATCGACCTGTTTCAGGAGTCGGGGCTTAGAGGAGAAACAAAGATGTTTCCACGTATGTGGAAAAGTTTTTTTTTTTTTTTTTATCTTAAACCACATTGCATTACACCAAATACACAAAATAATGTTCTTTTTAGCAACATCATATGACCCCTTTAATAGCTATACAGTGACCTGTAAACTACAATTAGACAACATATTCAGTGCTCAGATTTCCTTGAGGTTTCATCATCGTTTTACCAAACTTATTATAAACTTGTAATTCGCTGCTTATTAACGGTTAGTTAAATTTAGATATTGGATTAGCAGTGTATAATATGGTAATGCTAAATATAAGAACTAATAAACTGGCAACATGTAAATAATAGACATGCTAATAAGCAACTAGTTAAGAGTGAGAGTTGGTCCTTATGCTAAAGTGTTACCTTTACAAGGTTAGGCCAGGTTCTTCTGTCTATTTCATTCCTAACTTCTCCTCAATAGCTTGCCTCCTAACGGATGTGACACAGAGGTGACAGGACAAAAGAGTGGTGTGGACTGGGCTTCTGAAAGCACCAGGCCTTCATGACTCACACTTTCAACAGACCCTTCACCCTTCAGACAGGCTCATCCCAAACTGGACTTGGAGCTGCTCTTTCAAAGACGATACGAGGTAAGGACGATACGAGGTTAAATCTTCATTAGCCATTAATTGTCCCCTGCAGCAATGGCACAGCAATAGAAAGATCTTAAGTGGGCTGTCCTGCCCTGGAGCCGAGGTATTACAGTACCTCAGGGATGATTCCCGCTTAGTCACGTCTACACTAGTATTTCTCAACCCCTTATATCGTCTGTTATAGTTTCCCAAATGCATAAAGAGTAACTGAAAAGTAGAGATACCTCACAGGCTTACAAGTTACCAATTCCTCTACCATATGAACAGGAGTCTTCGAAGCAGTGATTGATTACGAAGTAGTGTTGGGGGTATTAGATTACTTTTTCAAGTAACTTAATGCATGATAAAGTAAAACATAAATTTTTACTTTACAAGGCTGTGTCTTTTTAAAATTGCAGGCACAACTCAAACCAGTAACACCTCAGCTGGAGTTGCCAGTGAAAGCCACTAGATGGCACTCAAGCTCCAAGGTTCCATTATGTGTTTGTCTCCCCCATATATATATGGCAAAAATCATTAGGATATTAATTAAAAATAATGTTTCATAAAGATATTTTGTAATTTTTCCTACTGGAAATGTATCGAAACATAATTTTTGAGTAGTGATATGCTAAGAACTTAATTTGGACAACTTTAAAGGTGATTTTCTCAGTATTTAGATTTTTTTGCATCCTCAGATTCAAAATTTTAAAATAGTTGTATCTCAGCTAAATATTGTCTGTCCTAACAAACCACACATCAATAGAAAGCTTATTTATTCAGCTTTCAGATGAATTATAAATCTCGAATTCACAATAGTTTGTTCTTTTTCGGGAACTCCCACTGCGTCCGAAGACGCTAGGGGAACGCCTTTATGTGTGACGGCTCTGAATCTGCTGTACCAACGTCCAATGGAAATGGAGCGACGTCAGGGCGATAACGTCAGACCAGGAAGAATCTATGAATAGCACTCAGTGCCTGCACGCGCTAGCTTTTTGTGTTCAGAACGCGAGCTCTATGTGCCACGTGCAAAACTGTTTGTCTGTTTGGTGTGAGTGAAAAAAGAGTGTAAAAAAGATCCTATTTCCCTTGCCCTTGAATGTGTGCATGAAAATAGTAAAAAAAAAAAAAAAGCAGAGTGATTGCGATCCTCTCCTTTTTGATCCCCTCTTTTGCCGTGAGAAAAGAAAAAAAAAGATCTAATATTTCCCCCTTTAATGTGTGGTGAAACCGGGTCTGAAAATTGAGTGTTTGTGTGATTGTGCAACAAAAAAACTAAACAATTACGATCCTCTCTTTGCTTTCTTTTCTCCGCTAGAGCTTTAAAAAGATCCTAATTTCCCCTCCGTTTGTGTGTGCGTGTGAAAATAGTTATAAAAAGATCGAGTGATTGTGTATAAAAAACAATAGCCTCTCTTTTTTGATCTGCTCCTCCACAGCCTTTGTTTATATATTAAAACAATGAGC
>JAUMHG010000079.1:14662111-14683376 GCA_032359395.1 Enteromius anoplus | reverse complement strand
CGCAGCGCGAGAAACACTGCCATCAGCTCTAGGCAGTTGATGTGCCAAAGCAGTCGGACACCTGTCCAGGGACCCGACGCTGCTTGCTCGTTGCATACATCACCCCAGCCCAAGAGAGAGGCATCCGTGTTGACCACAACATGTCTTGAAACCTGTCCTAGGGGTACCCCGACCGTAGGAAAACAGGAAAGGCGGCAACACTCCGGGGAAACGCCGATCCGAAGTGTGCCATGCCCATCTCGGGACCCGATCGTGTAACCAACGCTGAAGCGGTCTCATATGTAACAAGCCCAGCGACGTGACCGCGGCTGCAGCTGCCATAATGTATCCATAATGTGTCTGAATGTATCCAGACAGTTCAGCATGGCCCGCGCGCTTGCTGGTGAGGCGGGCGGTCATATTGATCGAGTCCAGCTCCATACCGAAATAAGAGATCCTCTGTGTCGGGGAGAGTTTGCTCTTCTCTCGGTTGACCTGAAGACCCAGATGGCTGAGGTGCCGAAGCACAATTTCCCTGTGCATACACAACTGATCTTTCGAGTGCGCTATTATCAGCCAGTCATTGAGATAGTTGAGTATGCGGATGCCCATCTGCCATAACGGGGAGAGGGCACCCTCCGCGACCTTCATAAAGCCCCGGGGAGACAGGGACAGGCCAAAGGGTAAGACGCGATACTGATATGCTCGACCCTCGAATGCAAACAGCAAAAGGGGTCGGTGGCGAGGCAGAATCGAAACACGAAAGTACGCGTCCTTCAGGTCTATGGCTGCAAACCAATCCTGGCTCCGAATGCATGTCAGTATGCACTTCGGAGTGAGCATCTTGAATGGCATCCTGAGAAGAGACCGAGATCTCAGAGCTCTCAGAGCTCTCAGATCCAGGATCGTTGTCACTGAATCATCGTTAAACTGAATTGCATAGCCAAGGCGTACCGTCCGCATCAACCACTGCGAGGGGCTGGGGAGCACTATCCAGGCTCGGAGCCGTGTCGACAGGGGTATCAGCGTTGACCGTCGTGCCAGTAGTGGGGCAGCCCATAGCGGGACCGGGACAGGGACTGTCCTGGGTCCGCATCTGGAAAGAAAAAGGTTGAGTTAGATGGAGACCTCCGGACACTGGACCCGGAGGTGTGAGAAATTGCTCTGCCGAGAAATTGACGGCAGCTGAATGCACAGAGTCTCCTGGCCCTCCTCCAGGAGTGGGAACGGATATGGTCTCAACGTCCACCGAAGAGCAGGTCTCATCACCTTCCCGCCCCTCCGGGTGTTTTTAGCATCGTGTGCTTCGGCTGGGGTATGAGCAGAAGGTGCTTGTGGTGCCGCGGGGGGACGCCCTCGACGACAGGCGGGCAGAGGAGCACTCGTGGAACGGGAGACATCCCCTCCGTCTGCTGCTGACCTGCTGCGAACTACTGGGCCAAGTCCCCGACAGGGGTGCCGAATAGGCCAGCCTGGGAGATGGGGGCGTCGACAAACCTTTCCGGCGTCCAGCACCTGCCCCAGGTTTAGCCAGAGATGGCGTTCCTGGACCACCGCAGTGGACATCACCTGACCAAGGGCACGCGCTGTGACTTTCGTCGCCCGTAGAGCGAGGTCAGTCGCAGCACGGAGTTCCCGCATCACCCCTTCGTCAGGCCTGCGCTCGTGTGTAGCCATAGCGTGCAAGGCGGTGGCAACCTGTCCAGCAGCACCGTAAGCCTTGCCCACCACAGCGGATGACAGCTTACATGCTCTGGACGGGAGACGAGGTTGGCCCCGCCATGAAGCTGTGCGGACACAGATGGACCGCCACGGCGCACTCCACTTGAGGGATCACCTCGTATACCTTTGTTACCCTATCGTCATCCCGCTACAGAATGCCTCACCAACCATAAGGAATTCGCTCTTTTCCTCCTGGTCGCCCAGGGAGAACCAACGCGGCAACTCTGTGCACTCAGGGGTCTTTGCTCACTGGATATGGCGATGGCTGGCACAGCCGGCCTTGAAAAAGGCCACCAGCCCGTAGGATCCGCTGACAACCGCCCAGAAATGCTGACAGACCAGAGAGCAGGTTTGCGGGAACATCTCCAATAAAACGATCTCCTCCAGACCACGAAACGTTGCAGGATAACAGCAGGGGATCTTCCAAACTCCAAAGAACAACGGCTCTGAAGCGAAAAGCTGAATGTGCACTGTGCGCATGCCCTCTTATACTCACACAGTGATGAGGTGCACCTGAGCGCAATCAGTGCACGCCAATATTCATTGGCCTTTAGTAAAAGCTCAAAGCTACTAAAGAGGATACTTACTATATTTGACTGCTATTTGATGAAAAAAGTGACATTTCTGGTTTGTGTTTTTCTACAGATTCATGCATTTTTATACTGTTGTCATAGTGTACTTTGGCCCTGTTCTCCTAAAAGAGTTTCATCAGCTTTATTTATATACATCTCTTACAAAATCTCAAATGCAGGTTGTTTAGATGCATTTTGCTGTATGGTTAGGCCGAAATGATTACATTACTGTTAAGTAAATAATGAGATTTTAAAATGAATATCTGATTGAATGTTACATGCTGTTATAAATGCACAAACACACATTCAACGCACATTCAATTAATTGTTTTCATTAGAAATAAATGTATTTATTGAATCAGTTCAGCCGATCATTCTAATTCAGTATTGTTATTGTTTCAGGTGACAGAGTGAACTGACTTCAGGAAAGCGCCATGAGCACAGAAAAAGAGCGCAGTGTCCTGAATGATGGTGATGATGAGAAGGAGGTGAAGGATGAGAAGACAGCAGCGAAGGAGGAACTGTCAGAGGAGCAGGAGCTGGAGGAGCTGAGGGCTCAGGTGCTGCAGCTCCTGCTTGAGCTGGAAGAAGCTCGAGACACGGCTCAGAAACACGAGGAGAGCTTTCTGGAGCTGCAAGGTGAAACTCCCTCAAAAACCAAAATATATATTTATTCCCCTGCAAGTCTACATATAATTATTTTAGATAACACTTAATTGTATGGTGTCCTTGTTATACACTGCTATTACTTGAGCAGATTGGGGCCCTCTGGCACCAGGCCTCCTTAAACATGGCTTCAATGTGTAAATGACATGGGTAGTGTATGGGTTGTGGGGTAGATGCGTATCATATTCACGTGAAAATGGTCAATTTTCAATTATGTCAATAATGTATCAGTACCACAAATTTTTGTTTTTATTTGGCATACTATTTCTACACATTTTCCAGGGACCGAAATAGAAAAACTTTGGTGTCACAAGCCAAAAAGTTGCAGATTTGTGCCTTGTAGCCTTTGCACCAGAGTGTTTTGAGTTATGGCATTTACTTATACAATAAATATTTAAATGCCAAACCAGTAACTTAAAATAATGAACAACTGTATATTTTATAGAATGCATGTATATTTGGATGTTTTTTTTCAACTATGGGTACTTTTTAGTCCCAGCAGTACAATTTTAGATTTATATTAAAATTTTTCATATGATGCTTATGATAAATATATTCACAGTGTCATTATGCACAACTTGACAAAAATATAATTATTGATTAATGTGATTTCATGTCCCACAAATGTGGTCACAATGTTGAGATACGTAAAATAAGCTAATTTAATTACAATTTGACATTTTTTCTAATTTAATTTTTTAAATATACATATTAACTTACAGCATCATAATTATTTGATTTTTTTTTTTTACTGGTAGTTTTTTTATTTTTGTCTGCAAAAAAAAAAAAAAAAAAAAAGAAGAAGCTTTTATTGTGGCATTTTATCAAAGGCAAACAAATGTAGTTTCTATAGAAATAGAAATTAGTATTTGAACACATTGCTGACAGATTGGGCCACCTCCCTACATCATTCACAAGGTGCCAATAATATAAGGTAAATAAGCTTTTAAATAAGTTTTTCTGTGTTAGTATTATTTTGTGTCCTTACCATACAGCTTAGTAATTCTGTATTTTGAACTACATTTTATATTATATTATGGTTTAATTAATGTGTATTAAGATGCTAAGACTCAGAACGTCTAGGTTACTATCGTAACCCACGTTCCCTGAAGGAGGGAACAGAGACGTTACATATGGGAACTTGCCAGAGAGACCTATTTGCATTTGAGCTTTTACTAAAGGCCAATGAATATTGGCGTGCACTGATTGCGTTCAGGTGCCGCTCATCACTGTATGAATATAAGAGGGCACGCGCACAGTGCACCTGCAGGTTTTCACAGAAGAGCGGTTGCCGGCGTCAGCGCAACCTCAGAGTCATGGCGAGGGAAAGTGTAACACTCCTTCAGGGAACGTGGGTTACGATAGTAACCTAGACGTTACCCTTTCAGTCGAATCACTTTGACGTTACATATGAGAACACCCATGGAAAGAGCCACCACTCTAAGGCCGCATTACGCGGAGATCCCCTGCCAACTGGCGAGACTTTTTCTTTTTTCCAGTTCGTTAACAGGAAAATTTGCACGTAACCTTCTCAACCTCTCCACGGCCCATATGAGGGGTGATAGAGTTGCTTTCAGTGGTGCTGAAGCAAGCGGCTAAGGGCAGAGCGCATGAAGTCACTAAGCATGCGGGACAAATAAAATACAATATATCGATATTATATGGATATAATTGAAGGGAAACAAACTTCTGGCCCTCCTCCAGGAGTGGGGACGGAGATGTCATCGACGTCACCCGAAGAGGAGTCCTCATCATCTCCAGGCTGCCTGTGCCCGGAACGCTTCCCGCCCCTCCGGGTCGCTGATTCTTGAGCAGCAGGTGGCGTCCCTTCTGGGCTACTGTCAGCGGATCCTGCGCGCTGGTGGCCTTTTTCAAGGCCGGCTGTACCAGTCATCTGCTTATCCAGTGAGCATAGACCCCTGAGTGCACGTTGGGTCTTCCATGGGCAACCTGTGGTTGGTAAAGCCTTCTGTAACGGGATGTCAATCCGACCGTGCGTTTCTGGGTGTGAAAGTTTCCTCACCTCTTTGGACGGTCACGAGCGCTTGTCATGTCTGGGCCGAGAACACGATGCTCAGGCGGTGTTCGTGGATGGTCAATGCGTTCACTTTCTTGAGCAGGCTCCCCTCGCGCTCTTGTCCAGGTGACCTCCAGGTGACTGTTCAGAATGCTTCATCCGGTGTAACAGCGGCGCGGACTTCTGGCACACCGTGTAGTCCCGTGGTCCTCCCGGAGGAGACCGCTCCCCCTGCTATGGCAGGCCCGAGTGTGTCCTTCGGGGTGCCCCGAGAGGTCGAGATGTCTTCTTCACCATCAGAGGGCGGCGTCTGCTCCGTCTGTGGCGGACACTGAGCTGTCGGACATGCTCCTCCGCGCCGTGGCTGGAATCGGTCTGCAGGTGCCCCGTGTGCCTGCGGCCGACCCATCACGGCTGGATGATTGGTTTCACCTCGCTCTCTGGGCGACGAAAGTCACAGCGCGAGCCCTTGGTCAGGTGATGTCCACTGCGAGGTCCAGGAACACCATCTCTGGCTGAACCTGGCGCAGGTGCCAGACGCAGAGAAGGCTCGTTTTCTCGACGCCCCCATCTCCCAGGCCGGCCTATTCAGCGACACTGTCGGGGACTTGGCCCAGGAGTTCGCGGCAGTCCAAAAGGAGATGGAGGCGATGTTGCACTGCCATGCTGAACTGCTTAGTTCAGGAACAAGAATGCGGTTCCTCTCAAAACTTTTCAGAGGCTCCTGGGGCATGTGGCAGCTGCAGCCGCTGGGGCTGTTACATATGAGACCGCTTCAACGATGGTTACACGATCGGGTCCCGAGATGGGCATGGCACCGTGGCACACTTCGGATTGGCGTTTCCCCAGGGTGTCGCCGCTTATTCAGCCTGTGGGACAATCCTGCTTTCCACTAGGACAGGTATCGAGATATGTTGTGGTCAACACGGAGGCCTCTCTCTCGGGCTGGGGTGCTGTATGCAACGGACAAGCAGCCTCGGGTCCCTGGACAGGCGTCTGACTGCTTTGGCATATCAATTGCCTAGAGCTGCTGGCAGTGTTTCTCGTGCTGCATCATTTTCTTCCGATGCTGCGCCACAAGCAAGTGTTAGTCCGGACAGACAACACTGCGGCTGTTGCGTACATCAACAAACAAGGTGGTATATGCTCCCGCCGATGTTACACTTTCACCTGCCATGACTCTAGGGTCGCGCTGATGCCGGCAACGTCTCTTCAGCGTAAACCTGCATGTGCACTGTGTGCGTGCCCTCTTATACTCACAAAGTGATGAGGTGCACCTGAGCGCAATCAGTGCACGCCAATGTTTCACTGGCCTTTAGTAAAAGGCTCAAAGGCAATAGGTCTCTCTGGCGAGTTCCCATATGTAACGTCTCTGTTCCCTCCTTCAGGGAACGTGGGTTAGGTTCGTAACCTAGACGTTTTCTGTTTATATTACTGTTGTTTTGTAAAGTAGGCTGTTTTTGGATTTCATGGCACTTTAACAATGTCCTTATCATTATTTGCTTTTCTCCAGGTAAGACAAAATTTGAACACTATTGGAATATTACATTTGGAAATTTAATTAAAAAAGAAAAATGTATATAATTAACATTATTATAACATTGAGGTAAGGACATTTTGAAGAAGTTGAAAAACATAAAAAAAAAACATGTCCCAGATTAAAATCTTAATGATTCCATACAATTTTTTTGACCCTTTATTTAAGTATTACAGATAATAATTAAAATTCACAGGTGTTGATGTTTCTGAATCGGAGAGTCAAAAATACCTGTAGTTGCAGAAATACCCATTTAGTTCACAATATACATTATATAATATTTATTATATAATGAGATCTGAAACCATTCTAAGATGTCAGTGCTGCTAAAATAGCTGAATACTCAATCTGTGTATTAAAATCTATGTTTAATTGTACTGAAATTAGCGTTAGATAGTAGTGACTGCTAAATGACTAACACTTGTAGGAACCCTGTAGCAAGGTGTCCTGAAAAAATATGTTACAGAAGGTAATTTGTCAGAGATATAGTTGAATGTGGTCTGTCCTTGTGTTTAGCTCGTTTTACTCAATGACAGGGCCAGTAAAATAGTTTCTATATATAGCATTTATGGCTGTTTAATGAGTCACCTGCTGTATCAGACAGACTCCTGGGACTCTGTAATGATCTGGCTGTGCTGTGACAGTGGGCTGTATGTGTGTAACATGACAGGCATGTGAGAGGACAGCTGCACTCAGGGAAGCTTCCAGACAGGCTGTCCTGACCAGCTCTAGGGCAGCAAATGCCTTTATCCAAACTGGATCATTTCCAGTGAGCTGTTCCCGCTCACTTCTAAACGCAGACAGAGCATTAGATCAGTTTCACTTGCCAACATTTCATAATGGAGAGCTTTAAAGTACATTATTATGAGTTGTGTACTACGTGACTGAATTATCAAGTCTGAAAAAGAAGATACAGTATGAACTCCCAGAAATTAGACACCTATCTTAAACCGAGTTCGAAATGTGGGTGGACAAATTCATAAAATCAGCCTGTTAAGTTGAGTTTTGGGATGTTTACTTATTTAATTTTTTTTACTTGCATGTAAATGTCATTTATTTGGAGCCCATCCCAGCTTCTCGGGTCACAGAAGGGATATACATGTTAAGGAGACTATTTTACATCAACACTCTCTTATTAGGTTAATTTAGTTTTTTCCCCCTGCATTGTACATATTAATGCTGGGTAAACAATTAATCGCATCAAATTAAAGTTTTTGTGTACATAATATATGTGTGCCTACTTTGTAAAATTGTATATACTTATAAAAATGTTATGTTCATATTAAACATTTATTTAAAATAGAAATTATATGAAAACAAATATACATGTAAATACATATATATATATATATATTGTATGTGTGTCAGGATTGATGTGACAATGTGTGTGTCTTTATAAATACATAATAGATATAGTACACACACACACACACACACACACACATATAAACAAAAATATTTATTTTAGATATTATTAATCACTGCCCAGCACTAACATATATAACATTTATTTTGTCAACAAGTGTCCAGATTAGTGTGGTTTAACAATCACTATATATCATTGCAACACTTCATTTGGCAACATGTAAAGAAAGGTTCACTTCTGATTTAGCTTAATTCAAACTAATTGTAATTGTCAGAGCAGTTCTGACTGTAATATCTGATTATATTAGATAAAACAATGCTCTTGTTTGTGTGATGTAGCTTGTTATACGTAACTGTGTTGTTAAAATGTTCTACATTAAAGCTCAATATTTCAGGCAGCTATTTCAACTGTTTTTCCCAATCTTTGTCCAGGTCTTCTTGAGGAGGAGCGTTTAGCTAGTGCTCATCAGGCCGAGGCCTTCACAAGACAGATCCAGCGTCTGCAAGGTAACAAAGACTCTGAATACTCAAACCCAAGATAATGTGATTATTATCATTAGATTAGATGACAAAATAACAAGCATATCTGGTCTATTTGTGAGTAAACTATTCCTTCAAAATATTGGGAAGGAAGGAAATTGAATTTCCACACTTGTCAAACAAAAAAAGTCATGCATCAAAATGCCATTTATCGTCACAATTAAAAAAAAAAAAGTACATATAAATATATATATATATATATATATATATAAAATAGACAGACATGCTATATAGACATGCTTACCAACCTGAAAACGCCTATTTGTTTCATATGTATACCGTTACACCACTAATCTTTTATGCTCTCCCACCCCTGTAGCACAGCTTCGCTCTGTCCAGGAGGAGATGGACAGTCTGGAGGAGGAGAAGGAGAGCGAGCTCCTGGAGGCACAGGAGGAGCTGCGGGTGGCGCAGGAGGAGGTGCTTCTGCAGCAGCAGGCGGCGGAGGAGGCCGCGGCTGAGAGAGAGAATGACATCGCCAGCCTGCAGGAGGAGCTCTGCCGCTTACGGGCTGAAATCTCACGGATGGAGAACACGGGGCAGGAGTATGAGCTGGAGATCGTCACGCTCCGAGCGGAAATAGAGATGAAGAGCCAGAGCCGTCTGCAGCAGAGGAAGGAGGGTGAGAACACTGTCTAAGTAGAAGATAACAGAAGCAAAGAGCTAACAGAAACAACTGGGTGCTCAACATTATTATACACATTTTAAACTAATGAAGAAAAAAGCAAACTGATTCAAGGCGACAAAGAGTAAAACAATACTAGTACACAATGTAACTAAAGAAGAGTCAAGGTTTTTTATAGGAAAATATTCAAAGGTAATTTTTGAGTGTGATGCTAACGGTCAAATCAGATTCAATGATCTATGCTAAGCTTCAGCTACAAGTGCTCTCACCAGACCTGGAGATGGGCTAAATGAGTTTAAAAAGAGTAAAACTCAACTGTTAAACTTTAGGGGAGTTGGAAACTGAGCCTATTAAAAAAAGTGTTATTGATATGTTTAAATAACAACATTATATTTTATTACTTAAAGCAATAAAGTTCTGCTCTCCTTTCAGCCAGCTGCTCTCGGCCAGTTTATGAAACCTTACAGGGCAATAATAAATTACAATTTTCGTGGAATTCACACTCACTCTTTGTATTTAATTTATATTTTTATTTTTTAAACCCAGTCTTAAAAGCTAAATTATGCTATTTTCTAATATGAAATTCTGACCATCTAAAACTTTATTTATTCAGATTTCACAATAAATAAAAAAAACCCTGCAAATTTATTGTCAGATGCATTGATGTTTTTATTTAGACTTTGTCTGAAACATCCATTAATGTCCATGTTGACATAATTTAAAAATCAAGGCATGATGGATTCGCTCAATTTGTAAAGCTGGTTAGCGTCCTGTGGTGAAGACCATAAATCACACTACTTTTAATAAAGGGTGGAGCCCTGAAGCATTACGGAAAAGTTTGCAGCACATCGTGTCCAGTGGGAACAGCTCCTGGAGAATAGCTGATGGTGTGGGTAATTGTCAATGCTATGTGAAGATGCAGCAAACTTTTGAGAGTGAGGATGACTGCATGCATCCCACTGGTTATAGTTATTATTCCTGTCAATAAAAGGCCAAGAAACGGGCGAGGAATGGTACAATTGGGTACTGGATGCAATATCTTGGGAGATGGCTGTGCATAGAGAATGGATTTTAAGCAAAACCAACATATTTATTCCAGGAAATGTACAATTTTTTTGTAAATTGCTTTAATCAGAAGGGTTAATATTCATGTAAAGGTCATAGCATTCTAATTTCCTGCATTACTTAATTAGGTGAAGTGGGTCTGTTGATGGATGAATGTAACAATCTGAAGGAACAATGCCATGTGCTGCAAGAGGAAAACACAAGACTGAATCACAGACTGCAGATGCTGCAGAAAAGAAGGTGAGCAACTTATAAGCATTCTGACATTGTTTGACATCTGAAAAAAAAAACTACATAGAATAAAAGCTTATTCATATTTCTAAACAACAACAAAAATATAAATGTTAAATAATTTATGCTAATTACATTTACATTAATATTATGTTAAATTGTCAAAAAGTGTGATAATCAGATATCAAAAATCCAAAATTTACTAGAGATTTGAAAACACAAGTCATCATGCACTTGCTGTATTTGTTTTAAAGGAAAATCTCTAAACAGCTGAGGATCAAACACTAGCAAGCATTTCATGTCCTTCAGAAAACAAACTCACACAGAAACATGTGTCTTGATAAGAGAGGCATGACAGAAATAAAAAAAATGTATTTTAAAATTGGGTCAAGATATCAAACATGTTTTCATATGCCCTGGACTGGGTCTAAAAAAACAAGTCTGAAATTCTGTCTGTGCCCTTCATACACTACGTGATTCTTTATGAAATCTGTCTATTATGACTGAAGTTGTAGACTGTGATGTGTTGATTAACTTCAAATGCAAATTGGGCAAAGATTTCTGCATTATACACTGTCAAATCTAAGTATAATACTCAACATTTAAAGTGGATCAAAAAAAGTTCATTAAAGTTGCCCTAAAACTAGAACAGGTTTTGATGAAAGGTTTTGACGAGTTTAAAGGAACTTTATGTATGTAAGAAATGTATTGTAATAATCATAAAATGTCTCTGTTAAGTTCAACAAGCATTAAGAAAAAATGTTAATTTCAAGTACTCATATCGTTGACAGCAGTAGTACAGCCTGGATATTCTCGCTTAAAAAGCGCAGTTGCAGCCCTAAACTGATGCTGATGTTGTCATGTTTTGTTTTGGTCTGAAGCGCCACCCTCCATCTATCTCCCAATCACGAAGTCAGTAGTGTTTCGTCATCCATGTTGCCTGCTCTGCATAAACACAGTGCATTCCATCGTCATTGCGCTTGTTCTAGTTGCTGTCTTTAATTTGGCAACCTGTGTGTCAAGTCTGAGTAGGAGGGGCCGGGTGAAAAAAACCCATCTCCAATATTTTGAATTTGAACTGCAATACCTAGTTCAACCACTCGGTGACAATCCTACATACAGTACCTTTAAATGTTGACTAATAAAAAAAAAAAAAAAGGATTGGATTTTATTTGTTTAATTTTTGGATCTTAATATAATGTATTAAACATGACATTAAACTAGGGTTTTCCAAACTGGGCTTAATTTAAGAACTGCTTTGATTTTGTGAGTTGAGTAAAAGCTAATAATTAATTAAATCATAAAAATGTAAAATAAAACGAATTTAAACAGTTTGACGCAAAAATATTAATGTTTATCTGTCTACCTAATATGACCATTAACCAACTGCAACCGTGCAAATGTGTTGCACAAATTCTTTCAAATATTAACTTTCTCAGAGAAGAGTTTTGTTTACAAAAACTTGTTGAGATCTCTGCATTACATGAAAAATCATTGATAAACTAGAATAATGGAAAAACATCTATTTTAGTAGCACACCATCAAAGCTGAAAGATATGTTTTGAAAACTACAACATATCCAATATCGTGAGTTACCTTTTCAGTCCAATCGACGTTACATTTGAAAACTCGCCAAAGAGACCAATTGCCTTTGAGCTTTATACAAAAGGCCAATGAATATTGGCGTGCATTTGATTGCGCTCCGGTGTACCTCATCACTGCGTGAGTATAAGAGGGCACGAGCGGAATGCACAATGCAGGTTTTCGCTGAAGAGCCGAGTTGAAGTCAGCGCAACCTCTGGGTCGTGGCAGGTGAAAGTGTAACGTCTCCGTTCCCTCCTCCATCATGCAGTTATGAGGTGCACCTGAGCGCAATCAAATGTACGCCAATAATCATTGGCCTGTTGTATAAAGCTCAAAGGCAATTGGTCTCTCTGGCAAGTTCCCATATGTAACGTCTCCGTTCCCTCCTTCAGGGAACGTGGGTTACCTTCGTAACCTAGACGTTTTTGCATTTTATTTTGGCTGTGATGTTACAGTTCAGGCAGCACCTGCATCACTGTTCAAGAAGAGCAGGATGAGACAGAAGAGGCAGAGCACATGCAGTGCGGCACAGAGATAGACATGAGCTCCAGCTGCAGGCTGGTGGACGCTGGCATCCAGAAGAACATATCGTTTGATGGCAAACCCGTGACACCCACCGGCTGGACAGGTGGTTTCTCAGAGGTCCTCTCCCTGAGAGACCAGCTAAAGCAGACAGAAGAGAAGGCCACACACATGCAGAGAGAGGTACACCCATTATTCATATATGACAGCTTTCATGAGAAAATGTATTCTGAACTTTGCTCTGTAATGATTGTTAGTGCAATGGACTAAAGAACGAGCTAGAAAATCTGCGGGAAATGTATGAGACCAGTCAGAAGGAGCGAGCTGAGCTGGAGCTGGAGTTACTGCGCTGCAGAGAAGAGCTGGAGAGAGCTGGTAACGTCAAAGAGGTATATCACTAGGTTACTCTATCAACATATTTATTTAAAAAGATAACTCAGATAATAAAACTTTACTTGGCGTACTTCCTGGGCACAATGCCCTTTATTTCAATATTTAGTCTAAAATGCATTTTAATGTTACTGTTGATGAGGATTAATCTTTAAATAATAAATAAATATTTAATTTGCACATATATTTGCAATAGTTGGACTTTAGCACAATCAGATATACTAATTATATCTTTAGTTGGACTTTAGCACTACTTCTGCACAATTAAAGTGCATAAAGTACAAAATTAGTTGTTCCAGTTTAGCAGATTTCAAGTATGCCAGTTCCCTTTCAGTTGGTCACTCCGAGTCACATCGGTGACCGATGAATAGGAATCTCGCTTCGAGATGGTAAATCAACTCTGCGTGAATACCAACATGCCAATAAAATGGGCATATGCTGATTTATATCCAGCTGCACCTAATCGCAGCGCGAGTATAAGTAGGTCAGCAGATTAAGCATTCATTCGCTTTTTGCTTCAGAGCCGAACTACATGCGACAGTTCCTTAGCATTTCTCTCTGCTTACCTGATGGAAGAGGCTGGTGTCACGGCGATTCAGCGGTGGTGGTTCCAGTCGAGTGGCGGACGCAATTGCATTGCACTACCAGCTTTTGTGATCCGAGCGACCATCTCCCCTGTGCGCTTCAACCTTTCACAAAAGAGCAAAGCCTAAAGAGACAGGCTTACGGGTGGTACGTCTTTTTAAAGATGCGTCCTTTTAAGGATGTCCTACCACCTGTGCATTCTTGGGGGCGGACGTTACCTGGCGCCGGCAGATGGTCACGAACACTGTCTTACGTGCCTGGGCCTCAAGCACGCTAAGGCAGCGTTCGTTGGTGAGTCATGTTCCGCTTGCGGTAAGATGATCATCTCGGAGTTGTGGACCAGGCTCCCTTACCTCGAGAGGGGTGGAGTCCCCCTCCCACTCCTGCGATCTGGGGCTCGCGCTGGCAGCGTCCGCAGAGCTTCCACTTCCGGGGTGAGAGGGGTCGAGTGGCTCATCCTCCTTTACCACCCTTGCGATGCAACTGTGTCCTTAGGCCTCTACCTCCTGGCAGGGTAACCCGTCGCTTCCCTCCCGGGCCTGTAAGCGCTCATCGAGTCTCATCGGTGATGCTTACAAAGCCTGCAAAGGCTGCTTCCTCCGTACACGCTATGTCGTTGTTGCAGGTTCATCAGGCCAAGGCACTGAAGGTGGTCGAAGGTGGTCACGATCCAGAAGTTCTTTCTGAACTCCGGACCGCAATGGACCTCACGCTTCGTGCGACGAAGGTTATGGCGTGGGCTCTGGGACGTGCGATGTCCAATATGGTGGTCCAAGAGCGCCATTTGTTTCTGGCCAACATGCGAGATGCGGACAAGACCCGGTTCTTGAACACTCCCGTGTCCCAGACCGGCCTCTTCGGCGATGTGGTAGAAACTTTTGGCCAGCAGTTTTCCGCCGCCAAAAAGCAGACTGAGGCTATCCGTCACATCCTGCCTCCACCCGGGCGCTGCCGGCCCTGCCTCAGTCTGCTTGTCGCCGAGGGTGGCCCCCTGCTACCGCCTCCGCTCCTCTGCCTTCACCGCAGCAGCCTTTACATCGGCCGTATCGAGGAGCCGGCAGTTGGGCGCCCGCCCAAGCCTCCGCTAAACCGTGGAAAGAGGAAGTGCAAGAGGCCCTAGGACGGGCGACCCAGGGATGGAGGAGCCTGCTCTTCGGGAGATGGTGAACGCACCAATTCCTCCCCCGGAGGAGGGCCGGGTGGAGAATCTTATGTTTCATTTTCAACCCAAACACCCAAACCCCGGTCATCCCGTTGGTGCTTCTTGCACGGTTCTTAGATGCCTGGATAGAGCTCAGACCATCCAGACCATCCGGCTCGGCTATGCGATTCAATTCGCCCGTCGACGTCCCAGGTTCAGCGGCATTCGCTTCACGTCAGTGAACGCTGCAAATGCCCCTGTCCTGCATGCAGAAATTGCTACTCTCCTCGTGAAGAGAGCAATAGAGCCGGTCCCTCCAGCCAATATGAGGGGTTTTACAGCCCGTACTTCATAGTGCCCAAGAAAGGTGACGGGTTACAACCGATCATGGATCTGCGAGTCTTGAATCGGCAATTGGATAATACAAGCACAATACAGAGCTCGCCACCTCCTCCTATGGAGTCAGAAGCATCTGAGGTTGCTTCGAGCCATTCACATTACCGGTGTTCACAACCAGACAGCGATGAGCTGTCTCGAGCAGCGCTCCCTGGAGAATGGAGACTTCATCCCCTGACGGTTTAGCTGATATGGGAGAAGCTCGGAGCCGCACAGGTAGACCTGTTCGCCTCCCCGGAAACCTCTCATTGCCAGTTGTTTTACGCTCCCACCGAGGGAACCTTAGGCAGAGGTTCTGAGTGACCTACCCCTAGGGGTAGTTGACACGATTTCTTCTGCGAGAGCACCTTCTACAAGAGCTGCCTACGCATTGAAATGGAACCTGTTCGTCAAACGGTGTTCCTCTCAACGAGAGGACCTCCGGAGATGCCAGATCAGAGTTGTGCTTCTCTTCTTGCAGCAAGGGCTGGAACGAAGGCTGTCTTCCTCCACCCTTAAAGTCTATGTGGCTGCCATCGCTGCAAACCACGACCTTGATGGCAGGTCTGTGGGTAAGCACGACCTGGTCATCAGGTTCCTCAGGGGGACCAGGAGGGTAAATCCTCCACGGCCCCCTACTGTACCCTCTTGGGACCTCTCTCTCATGCTAAGAGCATTGAGAGAGGGTCCCTTTGAGCCTTTGCCAGCAGTTGAGATAAAGTTTCCATCAATGAAAACTTTTTTCCTGCTTGCATTGGCCTCCATCAAGAGGGTAGGAGACCTGCAGGCGTTTTCAGTCGACAATTCGTGCCTAGAGTTCGGGCCCGAGGATTCCCAGGTAACAATTTGTGCCCAAGGTTCCTACCACTCTATTCAGAGATCAGGTGGTGAACCTCTAAGCGCTGCCCCTGGAGGAGGCAGACCCAACCCTACTTTTGCTGTGTCCTGTCCGAGCACTCAGATGCTACGTAGACTGCACACGCAGTTTCAGGACCTCAGACCAGCTCTTTGTCTGTCACGGTGGACGGCAGAAGGGGAATGCCGTCTCCAAGCAGAGGATGGCCCACTTGATAGTGGATGCCATCACCCTGGCAACCCTGGGCGACCCCTAACACGTTCGCTAGGTTCTATAGCCTTTGTTTTTAACCAGGATCCTCCCGAGTTCTCACCTCAAACAGAGCTGAAGGAAGTAGCTGAAGTAGGACCAGTTTGGTGGGCTTGGCAACGATTTTTCTCCAGAGTGTCCTTATTAGTAAACCCTGTCGAGTTCCTCCGTTCCCCTCGGCAACCGGATGTTGCGGAGCATCATTTCTCCTCAGCGAAAACTAATGAATGCTTAATCTGCTGACCTACTTATACTCGCGCTGCGATTAGGTGCAGCTGTTTTTCATTGGTGTGTTTGTATACACACAGATTCTTATTCGTCGGTCACCGATGTGATGTCTCTGTTCCCTTCTTCAGGGAACGAGGGTTACAATATGTAACCGAGACGTTTAGTATACTAAAAGTCCAATTACAGGGTGTTTTTAAGTACATAAATATGAAAATGTGTTATGTGTTTGTAGTATACTTATCATGAAATAATGTCTAGGTTACGAACATAACCCACGTTCCCTGAAGGAGGGAACGGAGACATTACATATGGGAACTCGCCAGAGAAACCGATTGCCTTTGAGCTTAATACAAATGGCCAATGAATATTGGCGTACATTTGATTGCGCTCAGGTGCACCTCATCACCTCACCATGCGTGAGTATAAGAGGGCACTGAGTATAATGAGTGGAATGCACATGCAGGTTTTCGAGCCGGCGTCAGAGCGACCTCAGAGTCGTGGCACAAAAGTGTAACGTCTCCGCTCCCTCCTTCAGTGAACGTGGGTTACGTTCATAACCTAGAGGTTACCCCTTCACTCAAATCAGTTCCAAGTTACATATGGGAACACCCATGGAACAGGCCACGACTCTAAGACCGCGTTACGCAGGAACCCCCCGATACTTTTCAAGTTTGTCAGCAGAGGATCTGCACGTAACCTTCCCCGACACCCTGGGGGCCCCGACAGGGTTGCCAGAAGTACTGAAGCAGGGTCAGGGGAACGGAGCACATGACTTAACACATGGTTCTCGCATGTGGAAAAAAGGAATGCAATATATCGATAAGATGTATGGACATAATTGAAGGGAAACACAGCCTCTTTTGTGCCTGACTGTGGAATCTCTGAGGGTCCTTTCTTTTGTGAGAGAGAACCTTGTGAACCCAACCTGGCTCCGGAAGCATGTATTTCTTAACACGCGCTTCGAAGTGAGCAGTTTGAACGGCAGCTTCACTTCAGGAAGGGCCGGTTCAAGGCTCATAGGAGAAGGGTTCAATTCAACGAACAGACTCCATCCCAAAGCATTAGCCGGCCTCGTAAGGGGAGCTTTTGCTTAGGAGATGATCTCTATACAGCATTAGGGCTGGAGAAGTCTGACGTGTCCCGTGAGACGCGGGTGCCTGTGTGCCCAACCCCCTATTAGAAAAAAGGTTTACTTTCAGGGGATTTACAGAGATAGGCTGCCGCAAGGAGCGTACTGCTACCAGCAGGGTTTGTTCCTCGTCATCCCTGAACTTGCATGGGCTTCTCAAAGAGACTGTGCAAGAAGGCTCGCTGGGGAAGAAAAGCGTACTTTAAGCCCCAGAGCCCAGCTTTGTGCGAGTGTGACCCTGCCGAGCGATTTTTTGGACTCGTAGAGGGAAAACAACAGGCATTGGGCAGACTCGGTGCAGGCAAAGAGATTTACCGCCCATATCAACCACCGCGAGGGGCTGGGTAGTGCATTCAGGCTCCCGGCTGAGTCGCTGGGAGAATCAAAGGAGCGTTGACCGCCATGCCTGAAGTGGGGCAGCCTGTAAGGGGACAGGGGCAGGGATTGTGGGTCTGGCCTTTGCGCAGGCGTGGCAAGTAAGGGTCTCGCAACGATCTGATAAGCTCTTCGTGCACCTCCAGAAAGAATGGCACTGGGAGAGAGCACGGCAGGGCCGCATCTCTAACCCCCAGGAACCAATCATCCAGCCGCGAAGGGTCGGCTGAAGGCGCACGCGGCACCTCCAAACCGATTCTTTCCGCGGCACAGAGGAGCAGAGCCAACAGTTCGGGATCCACCGCGGGTGGGGCAGACACCGCAGCGTGGTGCCCTCCCGAAGCGGCTTCAGCCTCACCATCTGACTCAATCTGCCGAAGACGTCTCATCCTCTCGGGGCGCCCTGAAGGACGCACTTAGCCCTGTTACAGGGAGAGCGGCCTCCTCCAGAAGGACCACGGTACTACGTGGTGCGGCAGAAGTCCGGGCAGCTGTTACACCGGACGGAACATTCTGTACAAACACCTGGAAGCTTGCTGGATTTGCAAGATGACTGGCAGACCAGCCTTTAAAAAGGCTACCAGCCCGCAGGATCCGCTGACAGCCGCCCAGAGAAACGCTGTCAGACGAGAGAGCAGGATCGCAGGAACTCTTTAAAGGTAGGACGTTTCCTCTATCGTTCTCCCGAACTCACTGAGGGGGTCTCCTAGATAGCCCAAAACGGCGAAGGCTCTGAAGCGAATATCTGCATGTGCATTCCGCTCGTGCCCTCTTATACTCACGCAGTGATGAGGTGCACCTGAGCACAATTAAATGCATTCCAATATTCATTGGCCTTTTGTTTAAAGCTCAAAGGCAATCGGCCTGTCTGGCGAGTTCCCATATGTAACGTCGAAGTGATTCGACTGAAAGGGTAAATTTTTTTCAAATGCATGTATTTCAAAAGTACATTAGGGCTCATCAACGCTGCATTAATTTGATCAAAAATACAACAATAGTGTTAAATGTTATTACAATTTAAAATAAGGGTTTTCCTTTTTTTAATATATTAATCTAATTTATTCCTGTGAACAAAGTTGAATTTTCAGCATCATTAACCCAGTTTTTTTTTTTGGCCCAATCCCAATTCTATTTTCTACCCCTTTGCCTACCCCTCACCCCTTCCCCTTGCCCCTTGAAATCAAGTGAAAAGGGGAAGGGTTAAAAAATTTCCCTAAAGAATTGGGACACCACTATTACAGTGTTATACGTCATCATCCATTGTCACTAGCTCCTAACGTTACATCAGAGGACATGCGCCGATTTAAGCTCCGTTTATTTACATGTACACATATGGCCGTAAGCGAAACAAAACAATGGGTTACCGGGTATATGACATAAAAATATATTTCCTAATATTGTGCAATCTGTGCTTTCCGCTAGCAAACTTTAGCGATTTTTTGCAAACGTTTCTTTACAGAACATCACCGTAAACACAAACACAAGAAATTGTCATAAAAATCCTTATTAATCCTTATTCTTTCCAAGATTGCGCCGTCAATCACCTTCTCTTTCTTTTTTCCTTTCTAGGAATGATGCTAATAAAAAGCTCTACTTTGCTGCTGGCAGACTGAACTACTGTATATTGTAGAGAGCAAAAGGTACAGCTAAACATTGACACACTGTAATTAATTGGTTTGGTCTTTATGATGTTCTTTGTTATCTGTAAGTTATCTGTTGTAAAAACAAATCAGAAATTTGATGTTTTCTAATGACTTGACTAAAATGTCATATTATTTATTTATTCATTAATTTAAGTGGACAGTATTGCTATGACTGCCTGAACTACTTTGTTACAACTAGTCAGACTGATTGCCTTTTTCTTAGCTGTGTTCTCGCCTGATGAAACCAGAAGCGATCAACACTCATCACAGCCTCTACAGTATACCATCTGGAGTTTAATGGTGTTTTTGTTGGTCTTTTTTGCAATAATAACTATCTTCTTAGATAAAAGTTCCCGCTTATATTTTTCCTATAATATTTCACATGTACGTACTTCATATTAGTTTAGCAAATGTTTTTGAAATATTCACCATTTAGCTACTGACTGTCTTGTGCTGGCTTATTGTAAATAACTTTGATTATTATACGATTATGTTATATATTTCTTCCTAATATTGTAGATTAAGTATTGAAAATGTATTAATTGCAACATTAAAAAATACAGGAGGTTAAAATTAAAAGGTAATTTAAATAAAAAATCTACTTAAATATTTAAAATATTTATTTTATACCTTATAATTAATTTTGTGAATTTACGCAATGCTATTGGTTTGCAATAACTGCTTTAATTAAGTCTTTTTGTATATTTTTATGCATGTTTCAGCATGAGGATACACTATATTGTCATAAAGAGAATTGTATATAGATTTATACACTGATGAGAATAGTCAACAAAAAATAAGATAAAAAAAATAATCACTTCTTAAACATGATTTGTCAACAACATAATTTTGTCAACATTTAGTGCAAACGCTTGAGGTCGCTGACGTAAAAAGTAAATGTAAACTCATAATTATTAAGTAGTTTAGAGACCTAGAAGCCACTTTAGTCTACAGCATATTTATAATGATGTCAAGCTACAGGATTTTACTGAAGCTGGAAACTTCTACCAATGCCCAGGGCAAGAGGGTCATAATAATGGCGAATTAGGAATAATTTAACTTAAACTTTAACAAAACAGTCATCTGAAGTCACTTTTCAAGCGTTGGAACAGAATAACATTATTTTAAGCAGGTGATCAAAAATGATATCAACAGTTGCGTTTTAAACTCTTTATCAAAGGCTTTTTTCAAGAAAGTAACATTTTTACTTTTTCCCAATGACCTTGGTTGTTTGGTTATAAAAAAAAATTTAATCGATATGATAAAATATACAGAATTTAGATTTGGTTATAAAACTGTAGAATATTTATAAAATTTGTGTAAAACTAAATATTTAAGTCTGACTTCTATTTATTATGTATTATGACTGAGGTGATAATCAAATTATGTGTGGCCTCTTATAGGTCAATAACTTCTGAGTCAGCAAAGAATAGCTGAGATGATTACAGCATAGCAGCAAATGGAATTATTATTATTATATTATATTTATTTTTTCTATTCTGTTGTGAAAGTGGTACCAAAAATTGTATTTCAATTTGTAAAAAGTTCTAGAATGTTTGTATATTTTGAAGAGTAGATGAGCCATCAGTGTTTAATGTATTGATTTATCAATGAACTGAAATCCACTGTAGCCCTATTTGATAAAAAAAAAAAAAAAACCCTCCAAACATTTGTGGGTGTTTCTTTACATATGGGCACTTTCCACCCTGTGGGTACTTTTAAAAATAAATAACCTTTACACACGTGTTTCTTGTTTGCATAACTTAATTAATTATTAATTATTAAATTCTCCTGTGATATTTTGTAAAAATAATACATAATGTCAAGAATAAATCTGAGTGTATGTGTGTCTGTTTGTATAAACACACA
>JAUMHG010000079.1:14647112-14661163 GCA_032359395.1 Enteromius anoplus | reverse complement strand
TATATAATCTCTATATTATATCTGTGTGTTTGTGTGTCTGTATATATATATATATATATATATATATATAAACACACACACACACACACGCTATATATATGCTGTCCATTCTGAATAAATTCCTGGGATTTCTTTGGTTAATTTTGTTTTATGAGTCTGCTGGAAACTGCAGACCTCGCAGCTCTTCTACTCTTCCGCCTGCACTCAAACTCAAGAGCAACAGTCTATCGCACAACCGTGCACGGCTTTTCTCCTGAACTGTCTTAGAACTGAAATAGTGATCGGGAAGTTAGCTGTCATACCCTGAAATAAAAACGAAGGCTCATATGAAAACCTTCACATGAGCCTGCAACGTCTCATGACTTCTAAATTCTGTGATCATTGCTTCACATTCAAGAATATGAAAACTGAGTAATTTATCACTATATCACACACAATATGTAAAATATTTTCGATTCTTTTCAAGCATCTAATAAATATCTTTTACCAAGTAACACATAACAAACTCCCACTTCTTAAAAACACCTCATATTACGTGTGCTATGCTAAAACATGTCAAATGTAACTTTTCTTAAATTTATAGGGATATTCTACAAAATAATAGCAGAATTGTTAGAAAGTGAGGGATCACATTCATAAATGTTTTCAAGGAGAAATATGAGTTAGACTTCCTGGATGACTCCGCACACTTCACTACACTGATCTATTTATATCAGAATTCAGTGTCATAAATCATCATACTAAATTAAAGCCAAACATTCATGCTGCCAGGTATGTTGACTCAGGCTCTTCTTTTACACTTCTGCTAGTATCAAGTGGAACATTAGGTCAGGAAGTAGAGCACAAACTGTGGAGATCAACCTCATCCAACCTAAACCTGCTCAGACAAAAAAAAAAGTTATATATTTTCTTCCCCAGCAAGAAAAAGCTACTTATACTACCTAAACTACAACTGCAAGAATAATAACATGATGTTATACTACTAACTAACACACAAAGAGTTACTGTTACTGAAGACACTGACAACGACAAGGCAGGTTGGAAGTCAGTGAACCTCTTCAAAAAACTTATAGATACCAATTAACCCTTAAAAGGACAAGGTCATAAATAGAATTTAGAACATTACATTATTGCTTATTACCTTGTTTTTAATGTTTATATGACCCAGGATACATTGCCCTAAATTAACTGAAAACAGAATGTTTAACCAAAACAACAATAACAAAAAAACATTTTTTTTTCTCATAAACTAAACATTCATCTAAATGTAAAGGACCTTAACATTTATTTGTCCATCTGTCATTGCAATGAATTGCATATATGACCCATACAAGCCTGATGTATAAACATGAAAACTTACATGTATATATTTGCATGTGTTTTTTGTTAGGTATCATATTTTATACAAAGGCATTTAATTTGCAGATAATTTCAACACTCTCAACACAATAGGCTGACACTTAAAAATGTTTTAAACTTGCATGACATTAGGAAATCTGGATGTTAAAATCCTAAAAACACTTAACTGGAAAAGACTTTGATAGCATACCCTATCATAGACCCTGTTTATAAATATAGATAATTCAGGATTGTTAACTCTCTCTCCTACAAAGATCACTCGAAGAAAACAACTGCAGAATTGTTTGTTCATGTGTTCACTGTCTGAGGAAAAAACACTGACCAAAAATGGTGTTTGTGAAAGCCACTGCTTCTAAAAATATATATTTGCAAGACCACCTGGATGTTTCACAAAGCTACTGGGAAAATATTCTGTGGACAGTTAAGAAAAAAGAACACTGCATATCTCAAAAGAAGCAGGGTGGAGGGTGCTTTAATGCTGCTTCGCTAGTTCAGGACCTGGACACTTTGGTATCAGAGCATCAACAGATTTTACAGAAGACAGCAGTTCAACAGAGATGTGAAAGTGATGGTACACAACTGGTCAAAAATGTTACAATTTCAAAAAGTACAACTGTTTGTGCATTTGCCTTATTTAGTGATCAGCCACTAAAACCTTATAAAATCGCACTGAACCACCTCCATAAATGGGTGTCAGGCTAAAGTCAGGCTACAGAAGGGGCATGTCTGACTGTGACGTATATTTTGGCAAGAAAATAAAAAAAAGTTAATTGAAAGTCACTTTAATGACTAAGACATTTCCAAAAATTTGGAAGTGTAATAGAGATATTTTAATGCCTATGTGAAGCGCAGGTTAACCATTTGATGTGATCATCAACATTCATCTAAAATGGTTATGCTGACTCACTTTGTCTGATCATTGCTCTGCAAAGATGGGAACAGACCAAAATAAACACAAGTGAACATAGTCTTTACTATTGCAAATAAATACATTTATAATCAGAGAACATTCTAGAAAACGTCAAGATGAAGTGAAAAATCTGCTACATGTATGATTTTTTGTATGTAAAATATATAATTGATTTCCTTAAAACTTAAAACTTGTTTTCGCAACATATTGGCACTCATCTGCCCAAACAGTTTACATTACCAAACCAAACACAGAGAAGCCCAAGAGCACATGCCGTGCTGTGACTGGATTGAAATATGAAAGTGTTTTCTATCAGGTGACAAATGAAACCAGTCACAGTGTGAACTCTTATGATTTTGTAGGAGCTGAAGGACCCCAAGTTCTTTAGAAAAGAACTTAAGTCTTGTTTGGTTACACTTTATTTTAAGATGTGCTTGGTATAGTATAATTATACATTTAAGTACTGAATATTATGCACTTACATTACATAGTTATGGTTAGGATTTGGTTTGGTTAAGGTTACTTGCATGTAATTAGGCATAATTTATTTTATTATAATAGTGAGTACATGCAACGTGTAACAAAGGCAGCTTAAAATAAAATATTTATTTATTTATTATAATGAGAATTGATTATCTGATTATATATGATTTCTTATACATTCCACATGCAGGTTCATCGTCTGCCTTATGCAGGGCTGGCTATATTTCTAAGTTGAATAAAATAATAAAACCTTACATTATTCCCTATGAAACCCAGTATGCATTTTAAAATGTATTATTATTATAGTAAGTACCATACAATACATTTTTAATGTTAACCCAGGATTAAATGTGTCTTTGACCATACCAAGGAAAACCAAATCCACCTACAGACACATACAAAACACATAAAAACCATAATACTAAATGACCAAGCTTTTTTGATAAATAAATCTGATCACAGCAGGTACAAATAATCTTTTATAAATATTTATCTTTGCTCTTAAATCGTGTTCCAGACGGCAATAAAACAAACTAATCACACAGAGGAAGAGTTGGTTCTTTTAAAATACACATATGTAATCCATATTATTAGTCACTCTCACTTAGTTGAATAAAACAAAAGAAGCATGTTTAAAATGTAAAGCAATATATGATAGGCCTGTATAATATAACAATGCAGTTTGATTTAAAGAAGTGCCAGCACTGCACAGGTTATGTCAATTTGTAAAGTGCTCCGAAAAGAGCCACTCCATATATTTTGAACATGTATTGTTATTATAATAGTAAGTACATGTAACATGTAACAAAGACAGCTTAACATAAAGTGTTATTTATTAAAACAAAATATGTATTTATTTAGTACAGTGAGAACATATAAACAAGACTTCTAATACATTTACATTATCAGATGCAGGTTCATCAACTGTTATGCTGACAATGTCTATAATTCTGAGTTGAATAAAATAAAAGAAGCCTGTTTTAAATATAATATAATATAATATCATATAGGGTCCTATAATATAATATAATATAACATAGAGATTATGACTATTTGTAAAGTGCGGCAAAAAGAGTAAGCACAAAGTTATTCTATTTGTTACTCAGTGTGTATTTAGAAGAAGCTGTTTGTAATTACATCTCGTGGTTCATATACTAATCACTTCTAATAACATGTAAGAGCATATGTGTCATGGACGCTATAATGTAAAGTGTTGCCCCGGCGTCACCCTCTATTTTTGGCTTGACTTTGTCATGCAGGGCCGGTGACCGCACAGTTTACAAATGAGAGGACATGCCCACTTACCCCGACAGTCCAGAAATAAGTGCGTCTCCTTTGGCCAATCGCATACTGTCTCATTCATTTCGACCAATCCGATCTACTACAGTTATCCTTCAGAATTAGAAAACTGCCCGTCATGCTCCAGTATATACAGCATGACATCAGTGTGATGTAATCCCCAGGGTCCTGGGTGCATTTAAACCCCCTTCATTCACTCACGCCTCATTTCAAACAGAGTTTCACTTCTGCGAAGTGTGGAGCAGCAAATCGTCATTTTTCAAAAAGTCATATTCTTCAAACTCAAAGTGTCCATTAAGACGTCGCGACTACATTCGTCAGGGAGCTGAGAATTAAAAACGGGGACTGGCCGCCTTGTAAACCGTAAATCGGATAATCCATCATCGTCCCGACAGAAGATCACTTTTCACAAGTGTCCGTGAAAGCCTGTCTGTTTTTTTCGAACTCCATCCAGGTTTTGATCTGCTTTGCAGCGAACGCGCCTCTGGCACTCTCCCGCGAAAGTTACGAGCTGAGTTTCCACCATTGCAAGTATAAAAGCAAGAGTTCATCATGAGCAATTACACACATTTAGAGGATCAGCCGCCACAATACTACCAGGGCACAGACTTCGGGGAAGAGGAAGAAGAGGAGATGCCAGCGACAGAGAAAGAGCTGGCCGAGGACGCGCCGTGGAAGAAGATCCAGCAGAACACCTTCACCAGATGGTGCAATGAACATCTGAAATGCGTCAATAAGAGCCTCACCGACCTCCAGAGAGACCTGGGCGATGGCCTCAAGCTCATCTCGCTCCTGGAGGTCCTCAGTCAGAAGAAAATGTACAGAAAGCATCATGTCAGACCAAACTTCAGACAAATGAAGCTGGAGAACGTGTCGGTGGCGCTGGAGTTTCTGGACCGGGAGCGAATCAAACTGGTGTCAATAGGTAAGATCCGCTTTAATAAGGCGATTGATTGATTAATTAATTAATTATATTAAATTCGGTTTATTCAAACTTTAAAGTAGAGATGAAAATAATTAATACAACAACAACAATAATAATAACAAATGTAGACTCCGATGTTAATAATAACTAATATGATAATAATAATAATACTGTAATAATAATAAACAAATGTTAAACTGTAAATATCAGAAACATTTATATTGTATTTGCTGATTGTATTTGCTAATATTAAAAATATGACTGAATAAAAGAGCAGTTTTTAGGTATAAAGCTCCTTAATATAACAACTTGCCTCTTTTTACGTTTGAAAGTACATCAACAACCAATCTATTTAATGTTCAAACATCAAATACATTTCTTCTGATTGTAATCTCATGAATTATTTCTGATGTATTTATGACTCATTGTTTATTAATAGCTTATTAATAGAAGGGAAGTTATCACACACTAATGTGTTTTGTATCTGAACTGCCAAACCTCTCTGTCACAAACACACAAGGCTGCTTATAAAGCTTATCAGAGTCAAATGCTGACTACTTTTCCTCACTCTCTCAAAGTTGAGCTGTCAGAGTTTGGGTGCTGTATATCAGCTGCATGTACAAGTAGCTCACACTCAGTGAAATGGAAAATTATTCTGAAGGGCAGCTTCTTTGCTAAGTAAAGGTAAAAGGTTCTATTAGATCTGTCATGACATATGATAATAGCTTGCTGAGTATATTTCTTTGAAGTACACTGTTTTGGATTTGGCTGTCATTGAATATAGTGACCGTCCATTTGCTCACTCGGTTTCCTTTTGATTGACTTGGACCTGTGCAGACAGCAAAGCTATTGTTGATGGGAACCTGAAGCTGATTCTGGGTCTGATCTGGACACTCATTCTCCATTACTCCATCTCCATGCCCATGTGGGATGATGAGGATGATGAAGAGGTTAAGAAGCTCACGCCCAAACAAAGGCTGCTGGGCTGGATTCAGAACAAGGTACCGGAGCTGCCTATTAACAACTTTAACAAGGACTGGAGGGATGGCAAGGCCCTCGGTGCCCTTGTGGACAACTGTGCCCCTGGTAAGTACACATTGTGATATAACCAACTTTGCATAGTTTGACTTTGGGCAGTTGTGATTGGGTGTGGAAATGCATTTTTTTTTGTTCAAGATTATAAGGTTATAAGTTAGTATAGATACTTAGACTATATTTCATTGCTCATTTGTGTTAACATTTTCTGACAAAAGGGCGAGAACAAAATATTATTAATGTAATAAATATAATTTATAGTGAATAATCTTTTTTACTTTTCTTGCATCTCAGTCCATTTTTGCCATTAGCAAGAACAAATATAAATATGGCAACAGTAAAATAAAATAGTAAAAATAAAAGGATATACCTAGAATGGCTAAATTATACTATACAACAGAGATTGAGAGCTTCATATATTTACTGCATCTAAATCATGACCTATTTTCTGAGCGGCTCACAGGCTTACTGAGGAGAGGAATAATGAACTAAAGTGTTTACTTCGGAGTAGCTGAAATGAAACAGTCCCTGCGAGACAGTCATGACCATACAGGGTGTTGCTGGCTTTCGACAAATCACAGCATAGCTATTATCATTATTTATTATTCGGGTTACATTATAAGTCTCTTTAGACATTTTTTTATGAACAATTTCTAAAAAACAGACCAAGTTTGTTTCATATTTGATGTAACTTTTAATGTATTTTATATGGTCTAAATCTTTAGATGAATGTTTCACTCATATTATTTAAACTCTTTGTGTAGGTCTGTGCCCTGACTGGCAAACATGGGACCCCAACAAGCCTGTTGCAAATGCTCGTGAGGCCATGCAACAGGCCGATGACTGGCTCGGCGTGCCTCAGGTGAACATACACCCAACATAAACACCACATGTTCAGCTTATACCTTTCTTTACTCTACAACTACAAGGATGTTAGCATCATGGGGTTGTGTAAAATGTTAGCAGTTCCAGCAATTTGACACACAGTGCTGCCTGCTCCATTATCCTCATGGGATAAGTGTGAGATGCCACGCATGGTGTAGGGTATGTGTCATAAATTCTAGGTGCTGAATTCCCTGCTGACTGTCGAGGGGTCTGGCTCTTAGTAAATCCTGTCCTTGACTTGTTGAAGGCTGCTCTCAAACCTCAGCACTAAATATAGTATCTGAAGAGATTGCCACTCCCTTATGATGCTAGAACAAACGTGATGGTGAAAAGAAAATGCACTGTTTATGCAATGTTTATAATTCTCATCACAAATGGGCCTTATGACTAGTTCACTAGTTACTTCTCCAATGGAAATTTAATGTAGTAGTTTTCTGAACACATACATTCGCAACTTAACAGCAATGATTACTGAATAAGGATGACTCTATATGTAATACTATAACGCATCTTTGATCTATAGGTGATAGCTCCAGAGGAAATTGTGGATCCAGATGTGGATGAGCATTCAGTGATGACCTACCTCTCTCAGTTTCCAAAAGCTAAACTAAAGCCTGGAGCTCCTGTCAAAGCAAAGCAGCTGCACCCCAAAAAGGCTAAGGCCTATGGACCAGGTGAGCAAACCACAGGCTCATAAACCAAATGCCTTAAAACATCACAAACATTGCTGTCAACACATTGAGAAAATCGCCTTTAAAGCCATCCAAACGAAGTCCTTAGCAATAAGTTTTAATATATTTACAATAGGAAAAAAAACATGCAATGTATTTTGCTACAAATATACCTGTGCTACTTATGACTGCTTTTGTGGTCCAGGGTCACAAATTATTTACCAGATTGAATTGTAAAATATAATATATAAAGCTTTTGTAGAACAGGTTTTTTTTCAATTAAAACAGGTATTGAGCCTCAGGGGAACATGGTTTTGAAGCCAGCTGTTTTTACTGTGGAAACACTGGAAGCAGGACTTGGAGAAGTAATCGTGTATGTAGAGGACCCAGAACATCACACTGAAGAGGTGAGACATGACAGGTTTTTCCCTTAATGTTCTGTAACTATTGCATCAATGTGAAACAAACCATCAATGACGTTTTAAACTAGAATGAGTATTTTAATTTTGTTAGGCTAAAGTTGTCCCCAACAATGACAAGAAAAGAACATTTTCTGTCACCTATGTGCCCAAAGTTGAGGGGCCCCACAAGGTATGCATTTGTACAAGAACATGGTTGACCTTTTAGTGTCCATTTTAGTGTGAAATCCGCTTTGCTCTCTGTGGCATGGTTGTTTATTTATGCTTACATATATTACAGGTGAAAGTGCTCTTTGCTGGTCAGGACATTGATAAGAGCCCCTTCGTGGTGAATGTGGCAAAGGCTATGGGTGATCCCAAAAAAGTTCAGGCTCGAGGTCCAGGTCTGGAGCCAGTGGGCAATGTGGCTCATAAGCCTACTTATTTTGACATCTACACTGCAGGTGAGCAAAAGGCACAGACTTCTTTTGGAAAAGCCTTTTTTATATGAAGGTGAACTCAAGATCCTGTCTCACCATTTTCAGGTGCTGGGGCTGGAGATGTTAGTGTGGTCATTGTTGACCCTCAGAATAAAAACAACACTGTGGAAGTTATTCTGGAAAACAAGGGTGATAACATCTTCCGTTGCACCTACAAACCTCTGCAAGAAGGGCCACACACCATCCATGTGAGCTTTGCTGGGCAGCCGATACCCAACAGCGCCTTTAAAGTGCAAATCTCTGAGGGTGAGCTTCTGATAACTTTACTTTCTTGCATGTCTTGGTGTCTTATTAAAATATTCCTCAAATATCTTTAAATGGGTCGGTCATATTGGAACAGTACATGGGCAACAATCAAAAACAGACAGAATCTCCACACGACCCAAACAAACAATTGTTTATTTTGTAGCACAACCTAAACCTTCTTCTGGGGCTCCGAAGCAGGTACTTGCTCATACAAAAAAAGGTGCGCTGTCGCTCGACTTCGATCCGCATCTCTTTGTTTATATCACATGGGCAACTGTACCAAAGCTTAGCTTCCTGCTTGTTTGCAGCACCTTGATTAGTGCCATGCATCAAAACACCCACTTTGAGACATAGTAGGAATAAGGCAAATGTTGGAGGAACGCAGAGCAGCAAAGACTGACTACATGAACTACAAAACTACAATAAAATCTGAAGTCGTAAAAGCACAGGATATTTGAATACCATGGGGGAAAAAACAAACAAACAAACAGAAAAAAAAAAAACAGAAAGTATTTTGGGCTTGGATGTAACATTGCCGGTTTGGAGGTTTATAAAACAACCTTTTCCAGTTATGGATGACCAATTATCTGGCATTATAAAACTGATATAGTATTTTATGGATGTTCTGTGCACTGCGTATTTTCATTTATCATATTTGACTTGCTCTGATGAGGATTTGTGACAACTGAACACATTTTGTCATCAAAGCAACTCATCAGAAGCACAGCACCTCGCTTTATCTTACTAACACTGCTTCGGTCTGAGCATTTGGAGATGTTTTGGGCATTTTATAATCTGTTTGCTTTGTTTTTTTCCCCATTAGCAAGCAATGCAAATGCCTGCCGTGCCACTGGAAGAGGACTTCAGCCTAAGGGGGTTCGTGTAAAGGAGGTGGCAGATTTCACTGTTTTTACCAAAGGAGCAGGAACTGGAGAACTGAAGGTCTCCGTGAAAGGGCCTGGTGAGTCATTTTTAAATTTACTGTTTTTACTTCTTAAGTTAAATTCTTATGACTGAATGTGAATTTTTCAGGAGGAGTAGAGGTGCCTGTGAAAGTACGAGATGTGGGTGATGGAGTGTACAAGTGTGATTATTGTCCTGTTAAGCCCGGAAAATATACTGTAAACATCACATGGGGAGGCCAACCTATTCAACGCAGGTAGGACCTATTAGGATAACCTAGTTTATCCACTGTAATGCAAATATACTTACCTTTATTCAAATATACTTACCCTATATTTATGTATTATGTTTATTTTAGCCCATTTGAAGTAGAGGTCAGCAAGGAGGCTGGACCACAGAAGGTGCGGGCTTGGGGTCCTGGCTTGAAAACTGGAATGGTTGGCAAGTCAGCTGACTTTGTAGTTGAGGCTATTGGTACAGAAGTAGGATCTCTGGGTAGGTAATTCTAGATGAGGAAAATATTATTTTCTTGTATACATACAACACATTTTTACATTCCATTACTTTATTTAAAGGGTTTTCTATTGAGGGTCCCTCTCAAGCAAAGATAGAGTGTGATGATAAAGGTGACGGTTCCTGTGATGTGCGTTACTGGCCCACTGAACCCGGAGATTATGCGGTTCATGTCATCTGTGATGATGAAGATATCAAGGACAGTCCCTTCATGGCCCATATACTTCCAGCTGCTAATGATGTCTTCCCTGAGAAAGTGATTATCATATGAAAATAATGCTCAAAGAAAATAACCAATATTTGCTGTCAGTGTTATTGATCTGAAGGATCTCATGTACAGGTCAAAGCATTCGGGCCAGGCCTGGAGCCCACTGGAGTTATTGTCAACAAATCAACACAGTTCACTGTTGATGCTCGACAAGCTGGCAAAGGCAGTCTGAAGATCTATGCTCAGGTGTGTCCATGTATAATAGTCTCAAAGTTTTCCTTTGGAAATGATGGCAGGCTAAGGTTAAACTTCAGTCCTGTAAGCAGAGTAATAGTGGGTAATACAGGGTAATAGTGGACAATGTGTACCAATCAAACCAATGAATCATTGAAAATTAATCATTTTGTTTCTTCAAACTGGCTAAATTGTGACCTGCTGGTCTTTTCGTCTAGGATGCTGAAGGCTGTGTGATTGATATTCAGATTACTGATAAAAGAGATGGCACTTTTGTTTGTACATATGTTCCTACCAAACCAGTGAAGCACACTATCATAATTACCTGGGGGGAGGTCAATGTTCCCAAGAGTCCCTTTAGAGTAAGTATTCCCAGCCTAGTAATTTGTATTATGCTGTGATGGAGCAACACCATTAGATGGGTCATTGTTTCCGATTCAACCTCGTTGTTTATGCATTAATGCTTATAATTCTGTTTTCAAAGGTTCTTGTTGGTGAAGGCTGTCACCCTGACAAAGTCAAGGTCTTTGGGCCTGGAATTGAGAAAACTGGCCTAAAGGCAAATGAGCCCACCTACTTTACTGTTGACTGCAGTGAAGCCGGCCAAGGTTTGCAAAACAAGTTTATTTATTTATTACATGAAAGATAGTAAATGTTACTAACCATTCTGACTATATTGTAGGTGATATCAGCATTGGGATCAAATGTGCCCCAGGTGTTATGGGTCCAGCAGAGGCAGATATTGATTTTGACATAATTAAAAATGATAATGACACCTTCACTGTCAAATACATGCCCCCTGGCCCTGGCCGTTACACCATCATGGTGCTCTTTGCAGATCAGGTAAAGCAGCCTTCTTGCTTCTTGCCGAAAACCTATTATACACTTAGGCTAAATGAACATCTCAAACTCTACTCTGTTTATCACAGGAAATTCCCATTAGCCCATTCAAAGTCAAGGTGGATCCTTCTCATGATGCTGGCAAAGTCAGAGCTGAAGGTCCTGGACTGAACAAGACAGGTGGGTGTAATTAACAACGCCAAATCCTTAAGCCCCAGGGAAATTTGATTTACTTGACACAGCCCTGTTTTACAGGCGTTCAAGTCGATATTCCAACCCATTTCACCATCTTCACGAAGGGAGCAGGAAAGGCTAAACCAGAGGTGCACTTCAAAACTTCTGCCAAAGGAAACGCTGTTAAAGATTTTGAAATCATTGATAATCACGACTACTCCTACACTGTGAAATACACTGCTCTCCATCAGGTCAGGGTTCACTAACATCTGTTCCATTTTGGTTTTACTTTGAACATGAATGTTATTACAGTGGGATATAAAATGCCTAATCTTCTACCAAATAGGGTGAGATGGCAATCATGGTGACACACGGTGGAGATCCCATTCCTAAAAGTCCTTTCATGATCACAGTCACCCCTCCTCTCGATCTTGGCAAAGTCAAAGTTCAAGGCCTCAATGAAAGTAAGCGCTTTAACTTAACAGTTGAACCAGAACTATCAACAATAAATACATACTGCTCCACAAGCTTACAAAACTGCATTTTTGGTTGCAGAAGTGGGTGTCGGAAAGGACCAGGAGTTTATTGTTAGCACAAAAGGGGCAGGTGGACAGGGTAAGGTAAATGTGATCATAACCTCACCCTCTGGTAGAACAATACCTTGTAAGCTGGAATCAGACAAGACCAAAGAGACCACTTGTGTGAAATACATCCCACCCGAAGAGGGTCATTACAAGGTGGACATCAGCTATGATGGGAATCCCGTTCTAGGAAGTCCTTTCGATGTGGAGGGACTCATGCCTGCCGATCCCTCAAAAGTAAGATGAAATAATGTTTAATGGTTTCTTTTATTATGTAAATTATTTAAACAAAAATATAGATTTTTTTATAGTATATGCTGCCAAATATAATTCTTAGAAAGATAATTGGAACAAAAATTATTCTGTTCCCCTTCTACATTTTGTACTTTGCAATAATTATATAAGCTCTATGATTTAACGTTACTGGATTTCACCCTAGGTTCATGCCTATGGACCAGGACTTAAGGGTGGTGTTGTGGGTCAGCCAGCACGATTTACTATTCACACAAAAGGGGCTGGTGCTGGTGGTCTGGGTCTAACACTGGAAGGCCCCTGCGAGGCTAAGATTGAGTGCCAAGACAATGGTGATGGAACCTGCTCTGTTGTCTACCTGCCCACAGAGGCTGGTGACTACAACATCAACATCCTATATGGGGAAGCTCATATCCCTGGCTCTCCTTTTAAAGCTGTTGTCAAGCCAGCTCTGGATCCTGGCAAAGTTATAGTGAGTGGACCCGGACTGGAGAGGGCTAAAGCTGGTGAGGTAGCCACTTTCACAGTAGACTGCAGTAGAGCCGGGGAGGCTGAACTCACCATTGAGATTTTATCGGATTCGGGGGCTCAGGCTGAAGTCTGTATCCAAAAGAACAATGATGGAACATTTTCTGTCACCTACACCCCTTTCTTTCATGGCATACACACCATCACCATTAAATATGGAGGTCAGCAGGTGTCCAAGAGCCCCATACGTGTTCAGGTGGAGCCATCTGTGGACACAAGTGGGATTACAGTGTACGGACCAGGAGTTGAACCCAGAGGTAGTATTTCAAAACTTATATATACTTATATATACTGTTATACCATATTGCCCTGTTTTTTCTGTCGCTCAAGGGGTCCTTAAGGAGGTCACCACACACTTCATCGTAGATGCCCGGGCCCAGACTAAAAGCAAAGGAGGAAATCATGTTAAGATTCGCATCATCAATCCATCAGGCGCAAACACGGATGCATATATCACTGATAAGGGTGATGGCACATACAGAGTGGAATACACTGCTTTTGAAGATGGTATGTCATAGAAACTCTGAACAAATGAGTTCAATGGGAAAAAAATTAAGGCTTTCAAAAAAGTGTTTGAATTATTTGGTAAAACTTCAGCTTAGAAACCAGTTTTCACAAAACCGATTTTTGCTTATTGGCATGCATATTACCAGCATATAGACTGTTTATGAGGTACATATAAAGCCCATATTAATTGCTTGTTTTGCACCAAATTGTACTTGACCATATTTTAATCTTGGACATATTTTAGATCCATTAATCATACCCAATACCTAAACTTAACAATTATCTTAACTATAATAACTATAGTTATAACTATAATAACTATATAACTAAAATTCACAGCTACTAATGACAACTGGTCCCTAAACTAAAGTGTTACTATTTATTTTATATATAATTAAAAGTGTAGTTTTTACATTAGATATGTTAATAAGCTTGTATGTAAATAATACATTTTAGATTGGGTATACAATATATAAAAGCATACCAAGGCATGTTTTTAGAAGCTTTTAGGGCCTGTCCACACGGAGACGTGTTTCGCTGTATACGTATACATTTTTTATCGTATTGGCGTTTCGTCCACACGGATCCGGCGTTTTAGGA
>JAUMHG010000079.1:14632229-14647012 GCA_032359395.1 Enteromius anoplus | reverse complement strand
TTACAGCGCCCCATACTGGTTTGGCATATATACTACATCGTTTTCAGTGGTTTCATGTTTACGCGATTTTTTTTTAGCACGAGGAAAAAAAAAGATCGGATAGGGAACGCACCGGCTTCGTGTGGACGGAGCCTTAGTTTTTAGCTGGGGAACAGAATGAGAGCACATGACAGATGCAGGGAGAGTTTATAAATAGGAAATGCATTGTAAAAAGAGATCATTAAATAGTTGTGTGCCTCACACAGTTGTACAGAAATACAGCTTGTATTAATACCAGCGACAGCTGCAGTTTCACATTTAAAACAGCAGAAAGCAAAAGCTATATGATATAACACTCTTGAATATTAACTATACTATAACTATAGAAAAAAACATGTTTAAATCCTATGAAGTAGGATTGACATCTACATTGACACCTACAACCAGAATGCTTCAAATAAAAAATTAAAAAAATGTTTTCCTTTGTGTAGGTTTGCACCTGATCGAAGTCTTTTATGATGATGTTGCTGTTCCCAAGAGCCCCTTTAAGGTGTCAGTTGTTGAAGGTTGTGACCCAACACGTGTTCGAGCTTATGGTCCAGGCTTGGAAGGTGGGCTAGTTAACAAGCCCAACTGCTTCACAGTGGAGACAAGGTATATATACATATATAATCATTGGTGCCTGACGAGAAACTCATATTTGCTTTATAGATGGATTATATTTGAGTGTCATGGTACATCCATGCTTGTGGTTTAAGGGGTGCTGGGACCGGTGGTTTGGGCTTGACCATTGAAGGAGCATCAGAAGCCAAAATGTTCTGTAAGGACAACAAAGATGGTAGTTGCAGTGTTGAATACATGCCTTTCACTGCTGGAGACTATGATATTAATATCAATTTTGGAGGCCAGCCTATTCCAGGTAAAATACAAATATCTAAATACCTATAATTCAGCTATTGTACCTATAGAATATTACTGGGTAATCTTGCAAAGTTAATTATCAATCACTTTTATTTATATAGCGCTTTTAACAATACAGATTGTAGCAAACCACTGTGTGTATGTGCATTTGGTTCCGGTGATCTGTCCAAAGGGCTCACCTAGGTGTTTTGGTCTCCAATGAAGATCATCTCTTTGTGCTGATACACCATCTGATCCGGATACGAACTGAGAAACAGAATAAGAGAGAGACAGACTAATTTTAGCGTACATGCCATTCTTTTTTACGATTTAACGAGTGCATTGTGTGTTAAGGGGAGCGTTCCCGGTTCCGGCTCATCTAATTAATGCAGCCTAACAATCCTTTACAGAATTTGATAAATAAATGTGTATTAGTGTGTTAAAAGTAAGCCAGAGTAAAGAGATGTGTCTTAAATCTAGATTTAAACCGACGGAGTGTGTCAGCCTCCCAAACAGTATTAGATAAATTGTTCCAGAGTTTTGCTGCCCGCAGATCTCTGGGTATTATCAAATGGCCAGAGTTTTGAGAAAGCAGCGGACATGGAGGACTATAATGTGATACGAGATTGCTCAAGCACTAAGGAGCTAAGCCATTCAGGGCTTTATAAGTAATTAACAATTTGAAAATACATTATGTTTGATAGGGAGCTAGTGCAGCATTGACAGAACCGGGCTAATCTGCTCATGCTTCCTGGTTCTAGTAAGGACTCTAGCTGCTGCATTTTGAATCAGCTCTAGTCTATTTATCAAGCGTGCAGAACAACCACCCAATAAAGCATCACAATAGTCTAACCTCAAGGTCATAAACGCATTAATGAACATTTCTACATTTGTGGTTGAGAGCATAGGACGCAATTTAGATATAGGAAAGGACGTGAAATGTGGCACTCAGAGAGCAGTTGGGAGAGCGGGGCCTTGCTCAAGGGTCTCACCTCAGTCACTGCATTGAAGGTGGAGAGAGCTCTGGTTATTCACTCCTTTTACCTACAATCCCTGCCACTCTACCTGGGACTCAAACCCGCCACCTTTGAGTTACAAGTCCAACTCCCTATCCATTAGGCCATGACCATGTTCTATGACATATGTTCTAGCGATGGAAACACGCAGTTCTACAGATTCTAGAAACATAGCTTTCAAATTAAAGATTGATATCAAACAGCACACCTAGGTTCCTAACTGATGAAGAAGAATTGACAGAGCAGCCATTAAGTGTTAGGCTTTATTTTATTAGGGTTTAGAGCTGTGCTCTTCTTCTGCTGTTCTCAGGCAGTCCATTCCGGGTGCAGGTTAAGGATGTGGTGGATGTCAGTAAGGTGAAGTGCTCTGGTCCTGGACTTGCTAACAGAGTTACCACACATGTTCCTCAAACCTTTACTGTGGATAGCAGCAAAGCAGGAGTGGCTCCTCTAGAGGTGCAGTTGTACGGACCAAAAGGTACATAACACAAACCCCTGCAGTCCACCACAAATGCACTTTTTGAATGTATGTACACATATATTGAGTTTTAGTGTAGAAAACATTCAGTAATCTATATTCAGTACTTACCCCTGACAAATAATCTTTATCTTCAAAATCTTAAACATGTTTGTCTTAAAGGAACCCTGGAGCCTGTAATTGTTAAAAACAACCGGGATGGGACACATACTGTCAACTACACCCCTGCACAGGAAGGGCCACACACTGTGTCTGTCAAATACGCCAACCAGGTGGTACCTAACAGGTAAGATCATAAAGTCATGCATTTTAGACTGCATTTAGTTGTCACATAATACCAGTAATAAAAAACATAACCATTTTGTTTCTCTTTCACTTTGTGTTTGTTAACAGTCCATTCAGAGTCAACTCAGCCCCCACACATGATGCCAGTAAGGTGCGTGCTAGTGGACCCGGTCTAGACACTAAAGGAGTAGCTGCCAGTCTTCCAGTGGAGTTTACTATTGATGCTCGTGATGCAGGAAAAGGCCTTTTGACTGTTCAAATTCTTGTAAGCCTCTTTCTGGAACATGGAAAACATATAAATAAGGCATGTATTACCAATGCGGCATATTTAAACATTGTGTTGCCTTTAGGATCCAGAGGGAAAGCCAAAAAAAGCCAACATTCAAGACAATAGAGATGGAACCTACACTGTATCTTATGTGCCAGACATGACTGGCCGCTACACCATAACCATAAAGTACGGTGGAGATAGCATCCCATGCTCACCTTACAATGTCCAAGCCTTTCCCACTGGTGATGCCAGCAAGTGCCTGCTCACAGGTATTTGTTCCATATTGGTGCTTTTAGAGTTTTGTGGTTTCTTTTTGCAACTGTAGTTTTATTAAAATTTGTTTGCTTGCTTTTTATTTTCAGTGTCTATTGGAGGACATGGTGTTGGTAAGAAATCAAGATTATTTAAAGTAATTTTCATTAATTATGTGTATATGAGTTATATGTATAATGGTGAAATATTTTTGGCCATTCTAAATGTTCTACCGTTACACTAAATAATGTTTCTAGGCTTTAATTCTTTAGTTTTAACTATGTTTTTATTTGAGCAGAAAGCCTTGGGCCCAACATAAAGATTGCAGAAGAGACATTCATCACTGTGGATACCAAAGCTGCGGGAAAAGGCAAGGTGACATGTACGGTTCTAACTCCTAATGGAATGGAGCTGGATATGGATGTTACAGAAAATCCAGATGGCACTTTTGACATATATTATACTGCACCCGAGCCGGGAAAATATGTCATCACAATCCGCTTTGGAGGGCAACACATTCCTAAAAGCCCTTTTCAAGTCATGGTGAGTGATATTGCAGAACAGGTGTGTCGGACTGTGTATCCGGACTGCCATCATAACGCCATGAAAGATGAGACCAGGGACATTGCAACGAAAAAGTCAAGTCAAGTCACTTTTATTTATATAGCACTTTTGACAATACAGATTGTAGCATAGCACTGAACATTAGCAAGTAGGAAAAATAGAGTGACGGTAATATATAATGACGAGATTTAACTTTATTTATCAAATGCAGAGACAGTCTCTGTTGTCAAGACGATAATCACTAGAAATCACTAGAAATCAGGTGTCCCCAGTCCCCATTCAAAAGTATTTGAATGAATTAAGATATTACGTTTTGTAGTGGTGGAAAGGCAACAGCACATTGTTCGAAACATTGTGGTTTGTTGATTGTCTTTTTTATGTTATCTCAGGCTACAGATCAGCCTGTGGTACCAAGAGATGACAAAAAGCCCATGTTTCAGCCGCTGAACTTAGTTATCCCATTCACTGTCCAGCAAGGAGAGCTCAGGGGTAACATTTTAATCATATTCATTTAGATCAGAAAATGTGACTACTCTTATGTATTCTTTTCTGAAGTGCACCATGTTTGTTTTATTTGCAGGGGAAGTGCGTATGCCTTCTGGTAAGACAGCTCGTCCTTTCATCAGGGACAACAAAGATGGAACAGTCACAGTGCAATTTCAACCTACAGAGAGAGGCCTGCATGAAATGGATATAAAATATGATGGCAACCACATCCCAGGTTGGACTCCATTTTGGCATTATGTGCTAAATGGCCCCCAAAAAGCCATAAGCCGTATAATATAATATAAATACAAAGTTCTAGAATGAAATGTAAGATGGCACATTCCGATCAAAGTCAATCAGACATAATAAGATTTTGCAATTATAATTTCTACTCAACATTCAAATACTTGACTAGTGCTTGCTGTAGCAGTTGCAGCGTGTTTCTGAAACCTCCCACCACACCACAAGTTATTTGAACAGCAGCAGTATTTCTAAATTGCTCACAGCAGCATGTTGTAAACAAGTTGGGTGTAGCAAGTCTCTGTAGTTGTTCTGCCAGCAGCAGCACTGTAGTAGATCTATTCCACCAAGACAAAACTATGCCTAGGATATTTGTCATGACAACACTTATATTTGATAATATTTAATTATTTGGCATCTGCAAACACACAAAACATGCAAAGAGTTTCATTTGTTAATGTCTAGTCGACAACATGCAATAACCTTTATGTGGCTTAAGTGTTCAAATTTACATATTAAAACCACTGTAATTTTCATTTACCATCCATGGAATGATAAATTGTACCAAGCTTGTTACAGAATCATAACTTGAATTAAATTATGTTTACAGGAAGTCCTTTGCAGTTCTATGTAGATGCAATGAACAGTGGAATGGTCACAGCCTATGGACCTGGTTTGTGCCATGGGACAGTCAATAAACTGGCCACTTTTACTGTTGTTACCAAGAATGCTGGACAAGGTACATAAAGTTTTTGTTTTGTATCAAAGTAAATACACATATTTTTACAAAGCAAACCTTGTACATTTTGTTTGCCCTTCACAGGTGGTTTGTCCCTTGCTGTAGAGGGTCCATCTAAAGCAGAAATTAGTTGTAAGGACAACAAAGACGGCACCTGCACGGTCTCTTACTTGCCCACTGCACCTGGCGATTACAACATCATTGTCAAGTTTGATAACAGTCATATTCCTGGGAGCCCCTTCACAGCAAAGATCACTGGTATAACAGGCTCTTCCGAAAACCGAACCTAACAGAAATAGCTAAACTCTTGCACATGGCGACTTACCATCCCTTCCGTTAATGTATCATTTCCATGTAGGTGACGATTCACTCCGAAGATCTCAGATGAATGTTGGCACGGCAGCAGATGTCTCTCTGAAGATCACAGAAACAGACCTTAGCTATCTGACATCTAGCATTAAAGCTCCATCAGGAAAGGAAGAACCATGCCTGCTGAAGAGGTTGCCCAACCGGCATATTGGTAAGAACATAAGAGGCTATAAAATGCTCTCTGCTTATACTACATTTGCGCTAAATAATCTTTGCTCTCCTTTCCTCACCAGGTCTGTCGTTCACCCCAAAGGAAGTGGGGGAGCATGAGGTCAGTGTGAGGAAGAGTGGGAAACACGTGAACAATAGCCCTTTTAAGATTATGGTAGGGCCATCTGAAATTGGGGAGGCCAGCAGGGTCAAGGCTTTTGGTAAAGGTCTCGTTGAAGCACATACCTTTGAAGTGGCAGAGTTCTTTGTGGACACTAGAAATGCTGGTATGTTTTTGCAGTTCTTTTGTGCTCACATTTGTTTATGCATGATTTCACACTGTGTTGAGGAAGTCACTTTTAAAGGTTTTGCATTGCAATATTGTGTTACTCGCTAAGAAGTAACTAATTGCACGAAGAATAGGATGCAAAAGAATAAAGTTCAACACTGTTTATCTAAAGCCATTTTTTGATTATTTGTAATAATGTGTTAAATTACTAGTTACTTTGAAATCAGTGTTAAGGGTATTGCATTATTTTTTTAAATTTAAAGTTAAACTTAATGCAATACCCCTAATTAAAATTAATTTCAAACCATCTTGGCTTTAAAAGGATATGGAGGACTTGGATTGTCAATTGAGGGCCCAAGTAAAGTGGATATCAACTGTGAGGATATGGAAGATGGAACGTGTAAAGTGACATATTGTCCCACGGAGCCAGGCAACTACATCATCAACATCAAGTTTACAGACAAACACATACCAGGTTAATTTCCCAGTGTTTCTTTACAACAATATACTGGCAATTGACAATAGTAGAGATTTGTTACAGTTTGTTTGCTCATCCCACTCTGTAGGAAGCCCTTTTACAGTGAAGGTAACAGGAGAAGGAAGGATGAAAGAGAGTATAACAAGAAAACGACAAGCTGCCTCTGTTGCCTCAGTAGGCAGTGCATGTGACCTAAACCTTAAAATCCCAGGTAAAAACACATGTTAGTATATACGTTTTTTTTTTAAATAAACGTATATAAATTGAATGCAATAAACTGTTACAGAGTTAGCCAGAAAACTTTTTAAACAACTAAAGTTTCTGAAAATCTCTATGCATTTCTACACAGGAAATTGGTTTCAGATGTTGTCAGCACAGGAGCGCTTAACTCGTACCTTCACACGCAGTAGCCACACTTACACGCGTACAGAACGCACAGAAATCAGCAAGACTCATGGAGGTGAGACTAAGCGGGAGGTACACGTAGAAGAGAGTACACAGGTTGGCGGTGACCCTTTCAGAGATGTTTTTGAGTCCTTCTTAGGAAGAGAACGACTGGGTAGCTTTGGTGCAATAAGACAAGAGGGTAAGGATAAACCATAATTAAGTTCCCTCCCTCCCTAAAACACCCCTACCTAAAGCTTTTGTTTTATTGGTTAACTTTATTGGTTTTCACATTTCTAGCTGACACAGGGATTCAGGGAATGACAGCCCAGGTGACCAGCCCTGGCGGAAATGTAGCGGATGCAGAGGTTGTTGATAGCGGGAACAGTACCTACAGAGTGCGCTTTGTACCAGCTGAAATGGGTTCTCACACAGTCAATGTCAAATACAGGGGCGAGCATGTCCCTGGAAGCCCCTTCCAGTTCACTGTTGGGCCCCTTGGGGAAGGAGGCTCTCACAAGGTCCGGGCTGGAGGCACAGGCCTAGAGAGAGCTGTCGCAAAAGTTCCTGGTATGTTTTAAACACGTTTGGTTTCTTCTGATTTTTTGTAATGAAAAACACTGCCATAGATTTTCTTCTAATCTTCTGCATCTTTCTTTTTATTGCTCTTTGTTAGCTGAATTCAGCATTTGGACAAGAGAGGCTGGAGCAGGCGGTCTGTCCATTGCTGTTGAGGGTCCAAGTAAGGCCGAAATCTCCTTTGAAGACAGAAAAGATGGTTCCTGTGGTGTTATTTACATTGTGCAGGAGCCAGGTGAGGTTTACAACAGAACTTGCTATAATTTGAGTTATACTTATTTTGCGACTCAAGTTGAAAACGTTGTGCTCTTATTCTCCATTTCGTCTCTCAGGTGACTATGAAGTTTCCATCAAGTTCAATAATGAGCATATTCCAGATAGCCCCTTCATTGTTCCTGTTGCTACACTGTCTGATGATGCACGTCGACTTACTGTTACAAGTCTTCAGGTATAAACTCCACAACAAAGCACAACCACTTTTTAGTTGTATCTTAGCCAAATATTGTCCTATCCTTACAAACCATACATCAATGGAAAGCTTATTTATGACTGGTTTTGTGGTCCAGAGTCACATATACCATATGATGGTAGTGACTACAGCAAAAGTAAAATACAGCTTGCCAGAACGACTCTTTTTGCTCTTTGAGTCATGGCTGAGTTATCTTTGTCCATGAGCTGTAATTTGACTCCATGTCTATCCGGGACCATGCTTTTACTTTGGTAGATAAATAGATAGAACACTTAATCCCTGCTCAACAATGTCTGCCTCACTGTCTATGTTTGAATGTATTGCTACGTATTTGAGTGGCAAATCTAACTTTTATTCCTCTTTTCACATACAAGGAGAAAGATTTGAAGATTAACCAGGAGGCTTCATTTGCTGTTCAGAGGAATGGGGCGAGAGGCATTATCGATGCAAAAGTTCATGCCCCCTCTGGTGTAGTAGAGGAGTGTTATGTGACTGAACTGGATAGCGGTGAGTTGTAGACCTCTTGATGTTTAGTTTTATGAACACTGCTGTCATGCTTTCAACTTAACTTTCATTGAATAGGCAACACTTTTTTTTGTTTTAACATCACGATTCCCTTTTTTTAATAGACAAAAATGTAATTTGCTTCATTCCACGTGAGAATGGTGTTCATGCAATTGATGTGAAGTTCAATGGAAGCCATATACCGGGAAGCCCATTCAAAGTACGTGTCGGAGAAGCAGAAAGCGTTGCAGATCCAGGCATGGTGACTGCTTTCGGTCCAGGACTTGAGGGTGGACGCACAGGTACAGAATTTAGTATGAAGTTGCTGTAGGTTTTCTTCCTCAGTTCTACATTGCTATCTGATACAACTGTAATCTCCTGTTTTTTAACCATTCTTTAGGTGCCCCTTCTGAGTTTGTTGTAAGCACATGCAAGGCTGGTTCAGGGGCCTTGTCTGTTACTATTGATGGTCCCTCAAAGGTCAAAATGGACTGCACTGAATGTCTAGAAGGTTACAAAGTGTCTTATACACCTATGGCACCAGGAAACTACCTTATATGCATCAAATATGGTGGGCCACAGCATATTGTTGGCAGTCCCTTCAAAGCAAAGGTTACAGGTAGGATGAACGCAGGTTAATTAAACTTCCTTCTTTAACGCAAAAGAATTTCCCCTGACGTTTTCGTTGATAATCTATATTATTGCACAAAGGCTGTAAACTGAATTATGAACAGTTAATTATATCATCAGACTTCCACTGTATTTTTTTCAGGTAAATATTTGTGTAATTGCAAGAGTTGTGGCTGCGGATGTTAATCTGTCTTTTGCTGTAGGTATGCGTCTGTCTGGAGGCCACAGTCTACATGAAACTTCATCAGTCATTGTGGAGACGGTTACCAAAACCTCAAAGATGGCTGGAGCTTTCAGCTCTCTGTCCAGCTCCAAGCCAACTTCAGATGCCAGTAAGGTTGTATGTCAAGGTGCCGGCCTCTCCAAAGCCTTTGTGGGTCAGAAGAACAATTTTTCCGTTGACTGTAGTCAAGCAGGTAAAATAGAACAAACATAAAGCTGATAATAGTTTAGCAAACAAAACACAGTTATACAGTATATTTATTTTTTCTTTTCAGGTTCAAACATGCTAATGGTTGGTGTCCATGGTCCCAGAACTCCATGTGAAGATGTGGCTGTTAAACACATGGGAAACAAGCTTTACAATGTAACCTATACAGTGAAGGAGAAAGGAAACTATGTTGTTATTGTCAAATGGGGGGATGAAACTGTACCAGGAAGTCCCTTCCATGTGAGTGTGCCCTAAACAGTTTATACCTCTAGATTTCCTAGTCAAGAAAAAAAACAAAAAACTACTGAATTGAACAACAGTTTAGGAGAGATTTAAGACAGAAAGAGAAAATATAATATATTAACTTTCTCGCTGAGGAAAGCTTTATGACAGAGGCTGGTCTTAGAAGGTGCTGCCTTTTATGTAATGTTAACCTGTTTGTCGCGAATGCATTTTAAAATTGTTTTGGATGCCAAAATGTACCATTTATCATTAAAAAAGAGAATAGTTTTAATTAATAAAAAGGAATAAAGGAACAGTTTAATTAAACGTCAATGAATGCCTCTTTTGTATAATCACCAAAAGAAAAAAATTATATATTACGGAGGGAGATTTATTGCTCTCAAAGGCACTTTTGTTGGTCAGGGGAAATCATAGCAATATGATTTTGTGTTCTGACGTTTTCAACAGTGTATAGACGTATCCAATGCTTTTATATGCTTTATAGAATGTAATTTTGTTATTTTAACCTTTAATATGCATTTGAAAACGTAAATAAAGAATAAAACTAAGTGTGTTGCTTTTTTTTGTTCACAAAAACTGAAGCAATGCTACTCTAGATCAGAAAGCCCCAAATTTAATCCAATGAAAATAATGTGGTCATAATCATTTCTAGTTCACGAACCTTTGAGCATATCGAGAATTACAGCACTACACATGCTGATTTCGAATCCCTGGATCGGCCCGCTCTGATTTGTTTAGTCGTACAATGAACGTGAGAAACTCATTTCATTGGTCGTAAGGACGAGCCGCGTCAGCCAATCTAATGCCTCGACAGTTTAGTCCCCTTTTTACTTTTTACGCACAAGCTTATGCACATTTCTTTTAAATAAACAGATCTATTAATGCACCTTTATCCAAATATCATTCAAGTGAGATCAATCTTTCCAATTCAGAAGCTTTTAAAGGAGCAGGAACAACATTTTGATTCAACAAAATATTAATTTTATTATCTATAATCTGTTATCTATAAAGGTTATTACATGTCAAGTGATTTGATCTAGTATTTTCAGATGAAATGAAAACGAAACAAAATGTTGTAATATATCAGTTTCACTGGTTTATACAGGATTCACTAGATACAATTGAACACTTTTCAGAAGCTAGGTTTAATTTATTATTATTATTATTATTAAAACAACTAAACGTTACCTCAAATAAACAAGGGGGAGCAGAAAGAGGAGGGTTTTGCTATTTGGAGGGACGAGCTGTGATTGGGTTTCATATGTGATTGCCTCTATCCAATAGAGGAGGACCACGCTCTCATAAAAGCTGATTTTCAAGCTGCTGTATGAATTATTAATTTTGGTTCATTTTGTAAAAACCATTGCTTCAGGAACTTTAATATGAGCGGACGCGGTAAAACCGGCGGTAAGGCCAGAGCAAAGGCTAAAACTCGCTCCTCCAGAGCAGGGCTGCAGTTCCCCGTCGGCCGTGTTCACAGGCTTCTCCGCAAAGGTAACTACGCCGAGCGCGTCGGTGCTGGTGCTCCGGTTTATCTGGCCGCTGTGCTCGAGTACCTGACGGCTGAGATTCTGGAGTTGGCCGGAAACGCCGCTCGGGACAACAAGAAGACCCGTATCATCCCCCGTCACCTGCAGCTGGCGGTGCGCAACGACGAGGAGCTGAACAAACTCCTGGGCGGAGTGACCATCGCTCAGGGCGGCGTGCTGCCCAACATCCAGGCCGTGCTGCTCCCCAAGAAGACCGAGAAACCCGCCAAAACCAAATAAACCGATTAATGTATTGTTCCTGAAATCCAACGGCTCTTTTAAGAGCCACCCACTTTATCTTTAAGGAGTGATTTATTGTCATTGAAAGCAAACGAAGTTTAAGGATTTAAAGTGTTTTAAATAAGCGGTGGGAGACCTTTATTAAAACGTCTTAAGAAGATTTTCTTAAATTCCTTAGGCCATACAACTAGACTTGGCTTTAGTGTACCATACTTTATGATAATACAGCATTTGAAAATTCTTAAAACAATGGTCGGATCAAAACCCAGAATCTCAAAAGAGGAATTCATTGTAAGGGTCATTGATGTTGCTGCAACATGAAAATATCCTCACATGTTTACAAACATTTTCTTTACTGATCGCATTGAACTTTTTATCATTGTGTTGTAATTCTCATTCGGTGCAGTTCTAGCTATTCATCTCCATTTCCAGTGAGCTCCAGAATTTCTTACAGTTTTTATTATCATGTGGTGAAGCTGCTTTGTGGTCATTCTGTTGTGCAGTGGGATAAATTCTGCTGCTGTCTTGAGGAAAAATTGTTAAATGGGTTACTGCTGAAACGGATGACTTCGCTGCTTGCTCTATTCTTTGGAGTTTGTTCTTCTGTCATCTGTTGAACACATGTATTTTCCCATAAGCTGTACATCGTTGTGAATTTGAATTTGTCTTGTAATATGAGCTTTAGTGTGGTGCTTTTAAAAGAAATCACATGCATCTAAAAAAAAAAAAGACCTTGCTTGATTTTATGGTCATTTCTTTTTTTGAATGTATACAGTTTAACATGCTTAAAACTGTGGTTAAGATCATGATTTTTTTTTTTTATCACATAACAAATTTGAGTAAAGCGATTACATGTGTTTATTCTGATTTGTATGACTAAAGTTGTTATATAGCAAGTCAACAGGCTACCACATTGAAAAATACTTTTTACCATTAAATTATAGTTTTCCTTAATATTCAATTATGTTTATACAAACCAAAAATATATTTTGTAAGTGTTACATTTCTGCAACATGTTTTTTTTCCTCAGAATAACAAAAATCAGTAGTGACCAAAAGCTCTTTCAACGAAAAGATGGGTGGCTCTTAAAAGAGCCTTGGGTTTCGGAGAGTCTGAATGGAGCTCTACTTGGAGCTGGTGTATTTGGTGACGGCTTTGGTACCCTCGGACACGGCGTGTTTTGCTAGCTCCCCGGGCAGCAGCAGACGCACGGCGGTCTGGATCTCTCTCGAGGTGATGGTGGAGCGCTTGTTGTAGTGAGCGAGACGAGACGACTCACCAGCGATGCGCTCGAATATATCGTTGACGAAAGAGTTCATGATCCCCATCGCTTTAGAAGAAATACCAGTATCAGGATGAACCTGCTTCAACACTTTATAAACATAGATAGCGTAGCTTTCCTTCCTGCTCTTTCTGCGCTTCTTTCCTCCTTTACCGGCGGTCTTAGTGACGGCTTTTTTAGAACCCTTCTTGGGTGCTGATTTCGCTGGCTCAGGCATGATGACCAAACAGTCAAGTGACTAAATCTAATCGGACAGAGATATTTATTGACTCACCTATGCTAATTTTCAAGGAGACATGGAACCTTCTGATTGCGCGTTTTCATAGACCAAACCTGTCAATCTGTTTGTGATTGGACAATTTAAAGTGTTACAAGCGGAACTAGGTCCAATCGAAGGAGGTGAATTTATAGCCCCACCCACCGCCCAGTTTTTGAACGACATTAACATCTACGACATTTGAACTTTGTATTCCCGTTTGTTTTATGCACGAAAACAAATGTATCTGAAATACCAGGCTATTTTAAACCCCTTAATAGACCCATTCAAATATTTGGAGAAAGATGGGCACACGCAATTATTTATTTATTCTTCCGTGTCCAGCCAATTCCAAAATAATAATTGCTATATATATATATGTGTGTGTGTGTCTATGTATGTGGAGTATGGTTAAATAAGCCGTTGTGTTTCCCTTTTTTGCAAGAATGGAAAATTAAAATTACATAAACGAATAAACCCCATAAAAAGGTCATTCAAACGTTACAATATTGTTACTTCCTACCCATTTTACTCAACGTTACAGCGGATATTCTCTTTCAGTGCGGAATGTGGTGGCTCTTAAAAGAGCCTTTGGGGTTAGATGCGGGTGATACAGCGGGTTTAAGCGCGCTCGCCACGGATGCGGCGGGCCAGCTGGATGTCCTTTGGCATGATGGTGACTCTCTTGGCGTGGATGGCGCAGAGGTTGGTGTCCTCAAACAGACCGACCAAATAAGCCTCGCTGGACTCCTGGAGAGCCATGACAGCGGAGCTCTGGAAGCGCAGGTCCGTCTTGAAGTCCTGAGCGATTTCTCGCACCAGGCGCTGGAAGGGCAGCTTGCGGATCAGCAGCTCGGTGGACTTCTGATAGCGACGGATCTCTCGCAGAGCCACGGTGCCGGGCCTGTAACGGTGAGGCTTCTTGACGCCGCCGGTGGCCGGTGCGCTCTTACGGGCGGCCTTGGTGGCGAGCTGCTTCCTCGGGGCTTTGCCGCCGGTGGATTTGCGAGCTGTCTGCTTGGTTCTTGCCATCGCTGCGATGTACTTCTTTCTGCGTACGTAGAATACGCTAGTGTGCGTTACGCGCCTGCTTTTAAAGCATCAAGCGGCCACGCGCTTATGGCGTCATAAAGGTGCAAATGCTTGTGATTGGCTGATGTGGGACGTCTGCGCATGAATGCCAGCCAATGACTGCGCAGCTTCGGTTCTCAAACGGGGCTGTTTGCGGTTCCCGCTCAAAACGCTTTGCTGCGTTTAGTGAACTTCAAAGATGTATTACAGCATGAATATGCATTAAACATCTACCCGTTTTAGATTTTATAGTAATGTCGCACTGACTCATTATAAAGCCTTAATTTATCCTTTGGCCTATATTGTTGTGAAGAACGATCTTGAGCTGCGTGTTCTGAGCGTTCCCAGTAGCCCAAACTCGGCAGTTATAATGCATCTTACCTTTATGGCATTTCTTAAAAGGGGGTAATGTTATGTCCCTACTGAGGAAACAAACGAACAGGAAAGCGCTCTCTGACAGATAAGATGGTGGCTCTTAAAAGAGCCTTTGGGTTGCAGAAACGAGACAGGAGTCTGCTTATTTGGTTTTGGCGGGTTTCTCGGTCTTCTTGGGCAGCAGCACGGCTTGGATGTTGGGCAGCACGCCGCCCTGGGCGATGGTCACTCCGCCCAGGAGTTTGTTCAGCTCCTCGTCGTTGCGCACCGCCAGCTGCAGGTGACGGGGGATGAT
>JAUMHG010000079.1:14604195-14618600 GCA_032359395.1 Enteromius anoplus | reverse complement strand
AGCGAGGCTTATTTGGTCGGTCTGTTTGAGGACACCAACCTCTGCGCCATCCACGCCAAGAGAGTCACCATCATGCCCAAAGACATCCAGCTGGCCCGCCGCATCCGTGGGGAGCGCGCTTAAACGTTTCTTTTTAAACCTAAAGGCTCTTTTAAGAGCCGCCTAAATGCGTCTAAAATGACAATTTCATTTCTCTGTGAAACATGTGCTGAAAACCCACCCAAAGTGACCCGTGCAGTGGAAAAGTTTCTTAAGTGTGAAAGTGCGTTTTTATTGTAAGATTCGACTACAAATGATCATCATAAACAAATAGTGTGCTCTGAATTTATCCCATCTAGGTACTTCCACAGAGCTTGCACAAGGGTCTCACCTCAGTCAGAGATCTGTCCATTCATTCACTTCCCCACTGGACCTCTCCTTTAAAAGGAACTTAAGTAGAACTTATTTTAGATGTTTCTACACTTTACCAGTGATTAATTAGATTGAATATGATGTGTAGAGGGTTTAACAAAAAAAAAAAATCCTAACTGTCATTAGGTAAGAACTACCTGCAGATAATGACATGATTTCTGCTGCACTGATTGTGTTCAAACTCTTCCAAGTACTTGAATAGAAATGCTAATTGCTAGCTCTCTGCATCGCAGTCATTAACGAAGACAAATGCACTGTAGAGACACTTCATTTACTACATCAATTTTCTTCCAAAAACACTTTAATCTTTGTTAGATATAAAACACATTTGCAGACAGATGGCGAAGTCCGTAAGTACCAACAAATTTAAAAGCGTGCATTTCATAATTTATTATAAATAATGCAGAATACATCTATAAGTGGCACAACAAAAATGAAACAAAAACAACCATGACCAAAAAGACAAGACTACCGTGATTAAATATTTAAAAAGAGAAATGTGCACTGACATTCAATGTCTTTTATCGTACTTCGTTTCATGTTCCCTTGTATATTGTGCAAACAATTCTGTAAACAGAAATGGTTTCAGAGTCGACTGTAGGAGGTGTGACCACCCTCGTGGAGTCTACAGTAGTCCTGACCGACCAGAGCCCTCTTTTTGCATGGCTTACCCAGCCGAGTGATACCGCTGCACAGCAGGCGACCTGAGAAGGAACTTCACAAAAGAATAAAATGTTTGAAAAGTTGAGAGAACAAGAAAAAAATATTGCACTTTTTAGGAATGCAACAATATCAAAACGTGACGGTACAAAATTACTCAAAAATAAAATGCACTGTGCACTTTGCAATTTAAAAAAAAAAAAAGAAATAGTGTAATCAATGACTTTTTCCTGGTCTTCATTTGTCTAAAAGTTTTGAAAATTACACAATAGGCTATTCTTTTATGCCAAAAAAAACGTAGGATATTAAGTAAAGTCAACAATTTTGAACCGTATTGCTGGCAATTACTACAAATATCCCAGTGCTATTTATGACTGCCTTTGCGCTCCAGGGACACATCATATTTTGTATATGTAACACATAGCTTTATTTCACACACAAAAATCATTTTTGGGGAAAAAAGAAACCTCTATACACAGGAACATCTTTAGTCTAATTTACTGCATCTAGTATTTAAGAAAAAATAAATAAAATTCCCCACTTATTATAAGGACTTTGTGGTGGCTTTCATGGTGCAGTTTGTAAATCTGATCTATCCAACATGACTTGGATGATCCAGCAGAGGTAGCGGAGAGCAATAGGGCATGCAAGTGTCGATGGGAATAAGAAGATTCCACTTTCATACAGGTTTTGACATGCATAGTAATATCAAAATCCAAATGTCTGTTACGTCCATTAATTTACAATGCATTCCTATAAACCATTTGCCCTTCCTCTATTCATCTGCATAAAGGATCAACGTTGAATTGATTTTAATAACAGTTGAATAAAAAGATACCTGTTGCTGGCAAGTGAGTGGTTGGGGCTTGAGCTTCGAGAGTGGTTCACGGTCTCAAACACACCTCCGAGGTTCCTCTGGGGAACATTCTCCAGCATTGCCTGCCAACCACATAATGGCATCAAGAACAGGTTCAGAGAAATGTGCAATTTGCAATCAAATTAAAGGACACAAAATGACTGTTAGTAGTTACAACTACTCACTGGTCCGATGCTGTGGTGACTCTTGAGTCTGGGGGTGGAGTGGTTGGGCGTGACTGATTGATGACTGATCTTAAGTTGACCATGAGACTGAGATGGGGACATGGACATTATGCACGGATCACCTACAATAACAAAGAGATTGGTGAAAAGATGGGAGGAAAACATTACACACTTAACTTTTGACATTCTTTGGAGAGGATGAGAGGAAGAGTTCAAATGGTTTAATTTAGGCATTTTGTGGCATTGTTCATTAGCCATTTAGATGATTTATTTATTGATAAGCTGTCACTCCTGTCTTCAAAAGCCACATAATGCAATACAGAACAGGTCAAGTCACAATGGTGCAGTGTTCCCACAGATCCTTAAAACTCAGTTTTATCAATATTAACAGCGAAATTAAGGCTTTGCTACACCTTAGGGCTTAGTCAGGATTAGGCTATAGTTCAGTCTATCAGGAAAATACAAGTAATTCATTTAAACATGCCTTAAGGCATTTTAAGACAAAACAAAGGCACTGACATGTTCTAAGATCAGTCAGCGCAAGTTTCTTTCAGTTGAAACGGTCCAGATTTAGAACAGCAGTTCTCAATCCCAGTCCTTGCGCACCACCGTTCAGATCATTTGTGTCTCGCTTTGTTAACGCCAGTGGTCGAGGTAACGAATTACAACTCCAGATCCACCTCCTGTCAATCACACAGTCTGAATGTCCACACGGGATTACAGGTATTCCGCATACATTTAATCATTCCTGTGCAAATGTTACTGGTTCTTTATTGTAACATGAGAATACAGTCCTGTAATGACATGAAAACTGGCTACGAAATCTCAAATAGGGCCATCACACACAAATGAACTGTCCTCTCACTCCGATATTGCTTGTGCGCGCTCAGACTGTGTGCAGTCGCCATATATCCGGGCTTTTAAAATAGGAATTGTTTCTCTTCAATTCAGTTTTAAACTTTGTAAAAAGTTATCAACCAAACAGATCAACGCCTGGCCGCTGTCCTGCGGAGTTTTGCTCCAAATTTCCTCAACACACCTGCCTGGAAGTGGAAGCTAAACTCTGCAGGACACCGGCCCTCCAGGACTGAGTTTGATGACCCCTGTCATAGGAGCTGAGCCTGGCCAAGCCACCTTACTACCTGCCCTCTGGGAGGCGGGCTTAACCTGCGTCCATCAGATGCCTCTGTATACTACTACAGGACGAATCTACAACCAATCAGACCACTCATTCTGATGATGTATGCGTAGCGACGGAACCTGAAGCCACCGTAACCAATTTTTTTAGCTTGCGTCGTCATTTTGGAAATGTACTGGACAGAGTCTTTGTAAATACATGGAATAAAAAGGCACAATTAATTACCCATCATGAAGGTCTCCACCTCCAAATCACAGTCTGGGTCATTCCTACAACAAGAGGAGACTTAAAAACTGTAAGCATGCAACAGCTTGTTTATGTCTGAAATGGCATCAAAACTAAGTGATGTTGTGCACAACAGTAAACTCACAGGACAGGAGTGGAGGACGACGCAGGCCTGCACTCAGTCGACGATGTCGGTTTTTCTGGAGTCTTCTCTTGAGGAAGACCTATAAAGAGAGGAGCAGCGCTGCAGGTCTGGCCCTTCATTTTAGATAATGCCCAGAGCACCTGTAGGACAAACCAGCGGCCTGCACCACAAGCACAAGAATTTTAAAGGGTTAGTTCACCCCAAAATGAAAAATGTGAAAATGTGGCACTACAAGAACACATTTGCACACAAAAAAAAAATAAAATACTCTGGCATTCTTCTCCCCCGAGTTACATCTTCCGGAGATTACTTAAGTATTGGATTTAAACCGCACTGATACATTTGAGGGAAAAGTGCAGTATTATTGTTGTGATGCAAAACTGAAGCTGATCCACTGTTTAACCGATGTTTCTGGATCTGGGATCATTTCAGTTGATATCAGGGGCTATCTGACCCTCCATAGCACATCAAAAGTATCTTAATCTGTGCTCTGAAAATGAACGAAGGTCTTACGGGTTTGGAACGACATGAGGGTGAGTAATTAAAGGTGCTCTATGCGATGTTGCAGGATTTTAGCTTGATTTCATTTTTATCTCAAACTGTAACCCCTTGATCGTCTTGCACGTTCACGGCAATTACAGAAACACTGGGGGGAGGGGGGAGCTTGCTCTGTCAAACAGCATCGCATAGAGCACCTTTAATGACAGATTTTTTATTTTTTTTTATTTTTTTAGGGTGAACTAACCCTTTAAGAGTTCAAGCATGAACTAACAGTAATTTAGCAGTAATTTTCATGTATGAAAACATGAAAGCACTTTACAACTGCCCAATTAACTTCATATGTGTACGCAGTGGTATGGAAACAACGCTTCACCTCAAAACACCATCATAAATGTTTAAAAGCACACAGGTGAAACATCTGTTCTCAGTGCAGACACAGTACCTAGCGAAAGTGTGAAGAGCAGCAAAGTGAGCGAGCCCAGATCGAGCGCAGACTGCTGGTTGATCTCTGCGATGGCATTGATGGGCACCATGAGGAGCAGAGAGACACGGGAGAAGGTGGCACACTGCAGGAAAGACAGCAGCACCGCAGACAGGAGAAAGTAACCAGCGTGCATCACGCATGTCCACAAAGCTCGGAGGCTCAGGCCTGGGGGAGGAAGAGATTACACATTCATCCAAAGCGTATTCAAACAGCTTTCTTCTTGTTTGTTCAATTGTACACAATGCAAGCACCTGCCCAGCCCAGATAGCTTTGGATCACATGCAGTTTGTCCTCCAGGCGATTCTGCATGCCGTCCAGGTACATCAGCATGTATCCCAGAGTCCCGTTCATGCGCTCCAGCTTGCTCATGAGCTCAGAGTAGAACCGAGCCGTGGTGTTCTGCTGCTGGAGGAAGCCGTTCAGATTGAGCTCTGCATCACAGGATTAACACCGACAGGACCAGTTATTGACTGGAATAGCATGTTTTGAATATTTGCCAAGACATGGGTTTCGGAGTTGTTCTGCAATGACTCTACATTTTTAAGAATTTACTACTAGTCGTTATTTACACACTGAATGTCATGAATAAATAAAATCGGAACCTTCACAAACATCTGAAAAAAAGTGTATTAATTCAGAAGCAATTACCCATTTTTTCATAGATGTCCTGAGCACTTCCTCGGACAACAGCCAGGTCTTCAAGAATGGCCTGATGTCCCTCCTGCACTTCTGTGCTCTGACCCTTCAGCTGCCCACTTACATTCTCTGAAAATGTGTTACAAAACTTTCCATAACCACTAGCGATCAAATATGATTGTGATATGTCAGGTCATTGAGAATGAGAATTCACAGGTCAGCCTGAAGAAAATATATTTTTGTGTGACTGACCCATTCTCTGTGTAATGCCCTGAATTAACTGAGCCACTAGCTGCTGGCCGGTACTGATGAGAGCCTTCTCCTGGGCCAGCCTCTGCAGGTTTTCACTGATGGAGGTGTCCAGCTGCTTCTGTCCTTCCTTCAGAGCCCCCTGCTGGAGCTGCAGGGCACTGTGACCCTCCAGCAGCTTGTCAAGCGAGGCAGCAGTCATCTCCCTCAGCTCTTTCTGACCCTCCTGCAGTCAACAGACAGCGCAAAATACACTGTAAAGATCCCTAATTCACAGAAAACAGTCTTCCTTTTAATGTGGCTCTAGTATTACTAACAATCCATAAAACTGAGCCACTGACTGAGGTGAACTTTCAATTCTGTGATAATCCCGCTGCTCTGGACCCAATATTTCTCACGAATTCTCTCATGGTGATAAACAGGTTTTGCATAGAAACGACCTTACCCCGACTTTTCTGTCGTACGTTCCTTTGATTAACGAGGTCCACTGTGACCCATAATGTAAGATTTCTGACTGAGATGGAAGCACCTAAGTGACCTTTCTTTGGAAAAAACATGGTTGTGCAGACTAAGACGATGAAGGACACAAGTGAGACAGAGATCTTTAAAACACACCTTTAGGTCTTTCATGGCATCCAGTTGACTGGTTGCGGTGGAGATCAGGGCATTGACGGTTAGCTCTGCTCGCTTGCGGAAGTGCTGCTGGCGTGTGGCGTAACACACAGATCGCGCTCGGTTACTGACAATGTGATATGCATTCCACGTGTCCGAGTCCATGTCCGCCGTGCACTCTTTTATAGACTGCAGGGAGAGATAACATTGGTTTAATCATTCAGAATTCTCAAAAACTGCTCGCGTTGACCAGCAGAGTGACGAGTGCACCTATAAAATAGCAAGGCTGTGGTCAGTGACCCCTACCATGTCCTCAGTGCAAGGGTAAGTCCTGCGGCCCTCCACCTCTGATTGACAGTTGAACAAAGCCACGCCTAGTTTGGCCAGCTGCTCCTCTGATAGGCCGCTGCAAGTAGCTTTGAGCTGAGCAACAACCTATAAAAAAAAAATACAAAGTGTCTTTAAAGGCAAAATAACATATATAAAGTGTGCATGTAATTATTCATTATATATAGATAGATAAAGATATATAAATATAGATGCATAGACAATGGCTTTTGCAAAGAAACATTTCAATCGTTCACTATCCTCTGCATAGTCCACAGAGCTGGTTAGTACCTGATGACAAGTAAATTGGATTACGTCATCAGATTACAAAAATTAAGTATTTGTGAATATATTTTACACATTATTTACACAATGGTAATACCTTAATAATCATTTATTGATTCTTCCCATTTGCCCTTTCATCTTTTAAATGCTCTTTCAAAAAATGTCCTACTGCATACATACACTCAGAATGTCTCCAGTTTTGTGGGGGTTCACACATAAATCAGACATTAGTCAGATGTAATTAGCTGATTATCCTGAAAACACATTATGCGTACCCGGAAATGGCAGCTGTCCAGAGGACTGAGCTCCATCTGCTTTGCTTCAGCCAAAAACTTCTCATCAACGACACTCATTTCAAAGGCAGGGGTTTCACCGTGGAGCAGAATCGGCGCGATTGACTCCTGTGGCGGAGGAGCAGGAGCGGGATCAGGCTGCTTCAGCCAGTCGAAGAAAGCATCCACCTCCCCACACCGTACAGTCAACACCCACAGCACCACACACCACAGCCCCATCCTCAGAACCACCTGCACGCAGAAGATGCATACCGATAACTTAAAAACACAGAGTTTTAAATTCTAAACAAAAAGAAATATCAGCTTAAAAAAAAAAAATTGGTAAAACGTTCTTTAACATGTAATACATTAATGAGGAAAATGCTTAAAAAAAACACATACAGAGAAAGTGAGAAACCATATAAATGGCATATCATTTGTTTTTCCATTTAATAAAATCGATGAAATGATAAAGGAAACTATTTTAATTTAAGTAATTTATTATTTTATAATTTAATAAAAGAAACTCCAAATAAATACATGCAGGATATGATATGATATAAAGTTTAACTAATAATTAAATAAAATAGTTTATAGTTCAATGAGTGAAAAAATACAGAAATAAATTTAAAAGCATAGGAATGCATCAATAAATGCATTATTAAATAAACTGAAAAAAAAAAACCATCAAAAATAAATATATAAAATGGTATTTCACTTAACGTTACAGTAAACAAATTGCAAGGTCTATCAGAAGTCGTCGAGGCTGCTGTTAAACGCAAGGGTGCAGCATTACTGCGAGGTCTGCCTCTCAAACATGTCTGGGCTTAGATCCTCTCACAGCTGACTGCAATCACAAACTGGATCAGAGAGTATAACCAACATCAGATCTAACACCGTGCATCTTCGTGTTTACAAACCTGGCTGGACTTTTGAGTTACAAATCTGCATTTTATTCAGACATGCATGTTATAAAATTACACACGCATATATATATATACAATGCATTCAAATCCAAGATTTGAGAACGATTGCATCGAACGTCCGTAACAACAAACCCACTGCACTCACCTCGATATACGCAACAGAGTCTGTTTTATTGAAAAACCTCCGCTGAGATCAGTCCAATAACACTCACCCAAACGCTGCTGTGAGGATTCAACTGTTTAAATGGACTCACTGCAGCCAATCAGCGGCAGCGGGAAGCTGCTGAAACATCGCGAGATTCACGCGGCAAAACAGGCGCGAGATTTGATGAGACTTAAGGGTTAGTGGGAAGTGAGAAGTTGTAAATGAAGACCTATGTATTGTCGTGTTTATGCGCGTTCATTATGTAAGAATACGTAACTATATAACGAACCCCAGCGGAGAGAAGCGGTGTTATGTTTTTAGTTAATGGGTGTCGGTTGTTTTGAGGTAACGGGTGTCGGTGTGGATTGTTTTGATTGTACCGGTGTCGGTCGTTTTGGGGGAACGGGTGTCGATTGTTATGGATTCTAAGGCTGTTCCCGCGAAGCTGCTTTACGCCGCCCCTCCGTACGGACAGATGATCTGTCACGAGAGGTGGAGAAGCTCCTCGCTCCTGCAGAGCCTCAGAGGTCAGTCAATCACGGCACACACGAGCAGCGTGAAGCTGCAGACCCGGAGACTCAAATGCACGCTCAGAGATGCACCTCCAGACCTGTTGTCATTTAACACAGTGCCTCCTGCTGTTTGGGTAAACATTTGTTTTGTAGCGTGTGTACCGAGATAATGTTGTCATAATTTCCCAACATTGTAACACCGTTGACAAATTACACTATCGGACACGTAAGTAAGTAATTACCACGTTTTATGGCATAAATCAATGTGACACCTTATTACCCTAACAAACGAATATCCTATTTTAGTAATGATAGTTTAGATAGAGAATTAGACAAAATAAGCGTTGAATTTTGTTCTCCCAAGTTATTTTCAAGGACGTGGTGTGCTGTTATTGCTAGCTTAGTCAGTGTTTGATTTGATCAAAATTAGAGTCAAAAGATAGCATTGTTTTATAATATTTACAGCTTGCTCTTATTTTCTGTGTTAGTGTATCATTCTGGGATGCTTAATAAAAAACGTTAAAGTAAAAATGTTAAAATAAAATGTAAAATATATGATGCAATTAATATTTGTAACATATTTTAGTACTATGTAGGTCTACTGCACAGATTACTGTATTAACTAATATTATGTCATACTAATATTACTACATTTACTATTAATAGTAGTATGTTAAGAAAAATAATATTGCACATTTTTTTTTTATTTTACTTTACAATTCTCAACGTGCTAACACAGACAATAACAGTGTAACAATTAAAAATAAGTAATAAAATAATAACAAATAAGATCTTTGCAATAAAACACAGCCTTGAATCAAAATAGCAAGTAGTCTGTGTAGAACTGACAATATGACTTGTGTATTTTTTCCCAGATGGATATTACAATTCAAAAAGGGGGGTCTCTGCCAGAACTAATACTGTGCACCAATTGCTGCAGTCATTTCCACTGCCCATTTTGTGATGCCTCAGTTTTCCAACCAACACGGTTGACAAAAGTGCAAACACATCTGCAGGCACATTTCAATAGATCGGTCCAGCATGAAGGTAATATTTGCAAGTGTACATCTTACTGTAGTGAAAACTTGTAAGATAAACTTAAAGTGCAAACGTATACTGCGGTTTTTCAGAATTAACAATACACAGAATACAAAGAATGCAATAAAGTATGGTGTGAGAAAATGACTCATATAATTTATTTTATGTAAATATAGAGTTAATGTCCATCCCCTAACTCAATATTAACCTCTTTAACAAATTGACATATTCAAAAATTGTGCCTTTATTTTATAAAGGTTTGTCTGCACCAATAACCCCATATGTGGTACCATTTGAAAGCTTGGAATCTTTATTTTATGCAGATATGAATCACTTTGATATTTATTTTACTGTAACAAAGTTATTAACATGTAAATGACACTAAGCCCCCCCCATTTATTCCACTGGTATGGGCAACATTGGAATGGGAAAAAGGGTTTTATTCTTCCCTACAGTTGGAATTGAATAACTCTTGCATACATTATGATAGAAATAAATTTCCCTTTTTCCTGTGCTTACTGGCATGTGTTGGAAACAAATCAAATTGTTATAATAAAGATAAAAGCCTCAGCTCCCAGCAAACAAAGACAATATATACAATGGTTTTAATCAATTTTAACAGTGTTTTATGTAATTTCAAAAGGTTTCCTTTAAAATGATACCAACATTTTGTATATACACCTCTGCATGTGGGTATGGGAAGCTTTTTATTTTTGTAGGCCAAATGCAGGGGGAATTCCCCAAAATAGCCACAGAGTTTAAGAGATTTAAAGAACTTGATAAATCCTCTGTAATTAGGAAAAAAAATATACTGAACATATTTGAGTAACTAAACAATTTCTATTTACAAATACAATTAATACAAATAAAGCAGACTCAATGCATTAAATCATAACCTAGTATGTGTAATATCTTAAATAATATTGCATACCGTAATATTTTATAGTAGAAAAATAAGTTTTAAAATAAGTTGCAATCTATCAGCAAAATGCAATTTTAATCTTCCAAACAGCAGGAGGCACTGTCTTAAATGACAACAGGTCTGGAGGTGCATCTCTGAGCGTCTGAGCGTGCATTTGGGTCTCCGGGTCTGCAGCTTCATAATATTGGCACACACACTCACGTGAATATATTCATTGTTGTTATTGTTGATATTTGTAAAATGTTGCAAAAAGATTTTTTTTTTTTTTTTAGTTGTTGTTGTTTTTTTTTATTATGTAACGTTCGATTAACATTAGATACAGTTTGTCATCTGGAAAACCTGATCGTACTAATGTTGCTTTAACTTGTTCTGTTATGCCAGGGAGCGTGAAGACGATCTTTGAAGAAGAGCTGGGAGTCGTGGACTTCTGTCTCAGTAATAAAACGTGTGTCCTGTATGTGTCAGAGAGTGATTTGGTGGCAGGAAACGGCTACAGGAGGAAGATTGTCCGTTTTAGAAATGTAACTCTCTTGACTAGCTGAGATTAGATCACCCTTATGTTTCATATTATGATCATTCACTGTCAAATGAAACTGGACTACAATCTTCTCATTGTAGGCTAACAGTGGTCTGCAAGGTATAGTGATTGTGGAGAAGACTCACCTGAGTGAGCAGTACTTCAGCGGCCTGCAGAAGTTTGTGGTTTTGGAGCTGGGCCTGACTCTGCTGCCTGTGTCCAGTGCTGCTGAAGCGTCTCCGCTCATAGCACAGCTGGTGAGTGACCGCCTGCATCATCTTAATTCCATACAGTAGCATTTTTGAGTAATCCTGTTTAACTGTTTCTCTACAGAATGCAGCTGATTTGTTGACATGTAAGCATTACACAGGTGCTGCAGATTCATTGGCTGTACAACCATCATGTCAATCTCCATAAAGTGCTGTAGTAGTTGAGATATGGTGACTTGAAGCCATTTGATGATAGTCAACTCACTGTGAGGTTTATAAAACTAGTTTGAGATGATTTGAGCTTTATGCTGGAAGTCGCCATCACATGATGCACTCACAAGGGTTAAGACGGGCTCAACAACAATACTCAGACAGGCTGTGGTGTTTAAATGGCATTATTAGACTACAAGTGGCCTACTGCTTTTCTCCTCAGTTGGTCAGAACGCTGCGTAGCAGGCTTGTTACTTGTTCAGATGAAACTATCTGGTGAGTATTCTTATTTGGGTAATGTATTCCAAGATGCTGGCTAATATCTGTGATTACTAAGTACAGGATACACATTTACCTCTAAACACTAGATTCATCCGGGACGGAGTACAACCCATAAATGGAATAACATTCCGCAAGGAACTGAAATTCCAGATTTTCAAACATAGATGGCGACAAAGAGGCAAAACTCAGGCACTGCAGCTTTAATAAAAGAGACATTCTAGACCATCCTGTTGGATTTATGCAAAACATCAGAAGTATGATGCAAATATCACAGGTGACCCTAACGCATCTGTCCTCTGCAGGTGCTTGGAGAGAACAAGGAGAACCCGTTCGTCAGGAAGAGCGTTTCCCGACTGCTGGAGCCGGTGGTGTTGAGTCTGGTTCTGCAGATCCCTGGCGTTGGAAAGGTGAAGGCTATGCAGCTCCTTCAGCGATTCCCCAGCATCTATCAGATCTGTGGAGCTTCAGTGCATGAGCTGGAGCCCGTCGTGGGGCAGGCCACAGCCCAGCATATCACGGCATTCTTCCACAACCACTTCACGTAGGACTGCCTGTTACCAATAACAGAAGGACTTTCAACAGAAAGACAACAGGTGGCGCTAAAGAATGCATGTCGTGTTTGTTCCTTAGCCTAGTAGGAGTTGTTGTTATGTTCCTGTCCATGCATTTACCTTACTTTGTAATGAGAATTTGTTTTATGTCACAAATGAAATCAACAAATCAGTGGAATTGACCATGTGACCTAATTTGCAGTTAAGTTTGTTTTACCTTACTACCGAGTTGTCCAAAAAATCGAATTAAATTTAAAATTAGAACATGTAAAACGGCTTTAAACTGGGTGTTTACTAAGTTTTAAACAGCCAAATCTTTAAATTCAAAAGCTGAACATGTTAATTTAAATTCCTTTTTATTTTACAGTAATCTGTTACTGTAAAAGTTAGTGTACAGTTTTTTTGAAATGTATAATTTACTGTTGAACTATAAATTGACTTTGTTTTCCATTTTCTTTTTTCCTGTTTTCTTCTTTTGTTTGTTTTTCCCTCCCTTAGTGCATACGTTACAGTTTTGTGTTACATGCTGTTGTAAAATTGAGTATTAAATTGTTTTAGTTTAATGTCTGTTGCATTGAAAGTGTTTTGGTGTGTTGACTATTTATTTATTTATTTATGAATTTTTTTAGGGCACTGTGCAAACACACAATTGAATTGTTTTTAATTTAAAAACATATCTTAAAACTCTAAAACGTGCTATACTGTACACTTTAACCGTAAAACAGCTGCTGTTTTCTCTCCTGAAGAATATGATCTGGTGCCTGTCTCCCTCTGTCAGCACACATACAGTACAGCTCTCTGTCTGAAGCCCCTGTGATCTATTGGTTTTCTGCTCGACTTCCTCTTTTAAGCGTCGCACACTGCTGGCAGAGTTTCAGCGTTCCTGCCGGACTACAAAGCAGCTCACTCTCCTACGGCTTTCCTCAGGGAGATCAACTGAAAACGGGCCTCCTTTATCTGCATGCAGAGAAAAGCCACAGCCACAAATCCACGACTTAACTTCCTAAATTCCTTTCAGGGCGAGTGAGGAATCGTCTGCATCGCAAACACACATCTGAGTGGATCGCCCTGTACCCGTCCTTTCTGCTGCTCTTCTGTAGATCCTTTTATCAGCTGACATTGCCTCTTAACATGGCATAAACTATCTTTAGTTGTATTACAATTTCTGTTATTACTGTCCTTTTAGGAGTGCATCATCAAACAAGGCTGTTGTGCTACGGGCATCCCGAGATTGAGTCCCGATCCTGTCCAATGCTGCCAACTTTGCAATTTTGTTGCATTTTAGTAACTTTTAAGACTTTAAGATTTTTATTTTTGTTTTCATTCATTTAGCAACCTTTGAAAAGTCACAGATTTAGCATCTAAATTGCACAAAGGAAGGAAACCAAAGATGCCTATCAGTATGCACATCACATGGTTTATGTTAGCTGCTATTTGCAGTTGTATAATTTGAAATAATAAGCTAATAATTTAATAATTGTTCATTTACAATGCACTTCAGTAGCTCGATACCTGTGATCATCAGTTTAGGAAAAGGTGTCCTATTGGTAATTTTCCACCACATATCCATTATCTGCTGTAACCCTCTAACCCAAAAACACAGAATACAATATGTCATTTAAAATGCAGGTTAAAAAAAATTTAACACACATTATAAAGCTACAATTTTTAATGTCTACTTGCTACTTTGTAATTTAACACAAGAAAAGCTTTAAACACAACATAATCACAATGCAACCCTTAAAATAAGTAGTATGTTGTGATGGTTTGGTGAGTGTGGATCAGTGCACGGGTCGTGTGTAGTATGCAGTGATGGTTTCAGAAGTGTGAATCAGCGCACGGGTCATGTGTAAAATGTTGTGATGGTTTGGTGAGAGTGGATCAGTGCACGGGTCGTGTGTAGTATGTAGTGATGGTTTGGTGAATGTGGATCAGTGCACGGGTTGTGTGTAGTATGTAGTGATGGTTTGGTGAATGTGGATCAGTGCACGGGTTGTGTGTAGTATGCAGTGATGGTTTGGTGAGTGTGCATCAGTGCACGGGTTGTGTGTAGTATGTAGTGATGGTTTGGTGAATGTGGATCAGTGCACGGGTTGTGTGTAGTATG
>JAUMHG010000079.1:14551085-14575959 GCA_032359395.1 Enteromius anoplus | reverse complement strand
TTGCCTTTATTGGGTTGAAAATGTATATATTCAAAACACAATGGCTATTAAAACAATTATTAGGGAGGGAAGGAAATGTAACTACATTTATAGCCACTGCTTTTTAGATCAGACAGCACTGCTGAAAAAAATCATGTTTGTGTGACGTCAGACGCATCTGTCATAACGCTTGAAGATGTTTGAGCTCGTCGGCGGGTTGAAATGTTTCCCCTGAGTGCTTTTACACCAGCAAAAATCAATAGCGGCTCTGCTGTCACCCTCTCAGCTCGGCGACTGCTCCTCAAGCAGGTTTGATGTGTCTCTTCAGCGCTTCTCACGGGGACTAGCGAGAGCAGTCTCTAAATCACGTCAGGTTTTTCTCTCTGATTTTCGCGGCTGTTCTGTCGCTTTTCCCGCGCAGCGCGGATAGGACGTGAATCAATAGCAACTTTGATTTCGCGCCATCTGAAGTACCAGCGCGCAACTTTGAATGCTTCCATTACCTCAGTTTAACCTTTTTTGAGCTGAAAGCATAACTTTGAGAGGCGGGTTTTTTCTTCGTAGGTTTTTAAAGTTTTAAGAAGTCAGTTAACATCATTTTGTAGAGCAAGCCACACATCAGAGTTCAGAAATGATTGACGTTATACGGCTTCGTTTTGTCAAACTAGAAAAAAAAAAAAAAAAACTGGCTTGTTCACCCTACAATGAAATGTCATCGTTTATTCATGTCGTTCAATCTCACTGCTATTTTCTTTCTAATGTAAGACATGATGTCCAAGCATCTCTTTTGGAAACCAAAAGTGTATGGAAGGCGCATAAGGTCATAATGACTCATTTCTGTATTCCTGATTGTACTAATCATGTTCATGCCCATAAAGGGGTGTGAAAGACAGCAAGGGTTTCTCTGTTGTTGCTCTCACTGCCTTGCAGATGTGTCCTTTCTTTTTGTAAGGTTTGATCAACTATTGGGACAAGTAATGAAATGAGGAATCACTACAGTTCAGGGGAAGTTGTGATTTTTACCAAACCTACTTAAATCACACAAAATGTTCACTCCTACTTTTAAAGTGCTCATTTGATGTTTCCTCAGAAGAAAGAATTTACGACTGGAACAACATATGGGTGAGTCAATTACTAAGAAATATTAATTTCAAAGCGATGCAGTTGCTTTCTTTTCAGAATATCAAATGTAACATAGTGTTACTAATTGACAGTGCCCTTGAGAAATCACTTTAAACAGCCTCAAAACGAGTCAGGGGAGGAGCCCAAGCATTTGTATCCAGTTACAGGACTAGCCAGACTGTCAGTCATTTTCTGCATTTGGGTTCGCTGTCTTTGCAGGACAAAGTTTTGGATATAGAGCAAACAATAAAAACAATCAATGGGAATGATATCATCATCAAACTAGAAAAGAGCTAAATTGTTCAATTAAATTCAATTCAATTTGGGTTAACTTTGTCGATTATCTTTTTTTCTTTAACTGACTAGAGGCGAGCATCTTCACTATGGGTCAACGGTTAATAAAATCCCCCTTTTTCCCATCCCTGCTCTGACTGATAAACCCTCAGTCCAAACTAAGCCTCTAATCACAATATTATTAGAGAAACCCCATCTGATCAGTTTATAAATCTCTCCATCCAATTACAAGATGTAATATTTCTGCACTCAAGCTGGTAATGAGCTCTAATGCCTGTGCTGGAGTTAATCCCCCTCGGATGCAGCACAGATCAGATGTTGCCTCTGTAATTAGACTGGCAGAAAATCATTATTTCATGTTTGAGGAAAGAATGAAGTCAAAGGAGAGGTAGTCTTTCTGCCGTTCCTTTCTGAAATGTAAATTGCGGTTTAATGTTTTGAGTGTTTGCCGAACACTGCAGAATGATAGGCATACAGTATACTAACAGTGGAATTCTATAAATCAAAGTGATCTGAATGTGAAAGAGAGGCTTCTTTTAAGTCAGAAATGGAAATGGAATGCATATCCTTAATATTGTAACTAAAATGTACAGTTTAGACCCAGATAAAGTTATTTGGATGGAGCAATAGGAAGAAATGTAACAATGTAGAATATAGAAATATAGAAATGCTGTAGTTTGACTGTACAACCCACATCAGGATATTCCACATTCAGCCAGAAAGAAAAAGTTAATTGAGAATTGATTGTTTTAATAGAGTTACTTAACACAGTAAGAGCCAGGGGAGAAGGCCGTGACACACCAAGCCAATGTCGAGCTTCAGTCAGGTAAGTTTTTGTGCTTTGTTCCACTGGACAGGTGCAGAAAAAATTGTCTAGTTGGCAATTACTCAAGGGTAACATTTGGCCCAGACACAAGTTACTTGTGGCAACACCAGAGTGTGACTTGCATCACAGCTTGTTCTTTTGGTTCGTCTAGAGCTTTGTGACATCAGCTAAAAAGCAAGGAGAACTTTTCACCTCAACATACATGTCAGTAATAACCGTACTGGTTCCCATGCTAACGGATTTTATGGAAGAACCAGTGAAGATGGTATTGATGTGTCATTATACTGGATTTTAGCACGATTGTACAGTACACGAGATAGATAAAACCACCGTATCAATAACTTATATTATTCCAGTAAATCTTTTTGGAGGTTCAAACCTTTGGATTCCATTGAGGTTCTTAAGACACCTTCTTTTGCATTTTTGTTTTTTACATGTGGGTGAGGGTTTTATTTATTTGTTTTCATTTTTTAGCGAACTATCCCTTTAAGCACATCCATCTACACAAGGTGATCTTAGCTTGAGATTTTCAATATGTTACCCATCAGACGCTCTGTAATATGTACTGTCTTAAGAGACAGGTGCAGCATGCACTCTTGTGTTTGCATCTAAACTGAGGTCACGGTCTCCAGTCGATGTATGGAAGAAGGTTGGTGAGGCCAGGTTCAATGAGCATTCCAGCGGCTTTCTCTCCCTGCAGAAGACATAACAGATGTGGATTTACATACACCCCCAGCATCCCGCTCTCTGATGAGATTATCCGAGAGTGCCGAGAAAGACTCATACTTAATACACGCCTTGAGGAGGGCCAGGGGAGCCAGGCCCTCCGAGAGCGCAGGGGACAAAAGCAGAAGGGGAAAATGTCAAGCTTGCCAGACGGGAACAGGACAACAAACTGCTTTTGCCGCTCCTCATGCTCTGTCCCTGACAAGAGGGTGGCTGGATTAGCATCTCATAAAGGCTGTGGCAATGCTGTTGGCAATTACTACAAGATGAAGGCTCTTAATGCGTGCATTCGAGAATTCTGTCTCGGTTTGTAACCGCATTAGAATCTTCTTCCTTTTTGTGGGCAAAAGTTTTTGATACGTTTTTGTTTGCAGTATGATCACATCATGTTTATAGTCTTAGATCAAAAGTGTCCAGATCTGTAAACAGCTCTGTAAACATGATTGGTTCTTGGTCATCTCCACCGGACACTGATCAGACATGTTTTGCGTTCTAAAATGGCTTGTAAACACGTGCTTCAACTTGGGACATATATTGCTCTTGGCGTAAATTGGTGGAAAACTATTGAATAGTCTTCACAAAAATCCTAGATCTGTTTGAAAGATGTTGCTTTAACTGTAGCAGCAATAAAAGGGATATCAGAGGGAGTTATTCCACATGTAGACTGTCAGTTAAGCTCAGCATGTTTCAAATACCCTCAAAGCTTCTTTGAGTCATCATCATGAAAAATATCAAAGTCAAAGAACGAAACAATTTTTAGTAAATGATTAAATGATTCTTAATCTTAGTCATTTTTCCTTGGGGAAGAAGAGGACGTTATTTTAATGGCAAGAGGGCCACCACACAGCAATCCCATGCTACACCTGATGCCATGAATTCATGTATTGGAGACTCTCTCACCATCTATCGTTGGGGTCTTAAATTATGCAGCAGGCATTGTGTTGGGCGCCTAAACCTGTCATGGTCCTGTATGGCTCAAGCTTGTGATTCATAATTAAACTGTTTGTGAGGCCTGTGTTCGAATATGAAAGCTGCGACAGAGTGACCTTGTCCAGAAAGCACATGCTATATTGATTTCTCTTCCTCAGAGATACTTGGCCTTGACATTTTCCAGCCGTTTCCCACATTGTTTTGTAAGTTTTATTTGTTCCGCTTGCTTGGGCTCTCTCTCCCATCGAGGGCATGCCCTGGCAACCCTAAATTAATCCCTCTTCTTCTTCAAACTCTGGTTCGATATGTATCCGTGAGTTATGTCAATCTGCACAGAGTCCAAACTCATCATCTCGAGAGGAGGTAAACGTGGCTTATAATTATTGGCTGTGTTCATTTACATGTGTTAATCACTCAGGTGATGGGCTGCTCATCCTGATACTGGCAGGTCAGGCCCCTGCAGACACAAGAGTCAAAACCCAATTATATGCATGATTAACTTTATCCTAAGCTGTTTCCCCACAGTCAAGACTCTCATTGGATAAGAGGACAGGGTAGTGATGTGTGTATGTGTCTGTGTACAACTAGAAGGGTTGAGTGGCATATGAATTACAAGTAGTTTAAAGCTTGTTTAATTGCTCTCGAATGTTAACTTGGTTTGGCAGGTCTGAGAAAGTTATGTGACTGTAGCATATCAGAATTTCAACACGTATCCATAAACACTACTCCGCCAGACAAAATACAGTCTAGTTTACCTTAAATGTTATTAGAACTTAGAACCAGTCCCTTTTTAACACCTACTTTTCCAACCACTTTATTAACTATCGAACAGCAGCTAATGAGTTAATTAAGGCACAGGCTTATGGTTCAAGGCTTGTTAACAGTGTGAGTTGGACCTTAAAATAAAGTGTTCATTATTACTTGGTCATATATCCTGGTTCTTTCCTAGTCTAGACGAGTACACTAAAGCAGGAGGTAGATATCTATTATTTTACTGTTGCCAGTTTCATTGGTAATGGAGAAGGTTTTTTTATTTCTTTTTCCCACTATGCTAAAAATAGCAGATCTCAATTACCAAGATGTCCTGGAGTCTTTCCAATATTGTCTGGTTTATAAACTTTATCCATTTCTTTGGTTGGGTGAACCATAGGATATCCCAATGATATAGACAATGAAGCAAAGTTATATGCATGGAAAGTAGAAGTTTAAGACTCCGTTGATTTATATATTCACAATAAATCCAGGCACATTGCACACAAAGACCAGCAACCTAATTCCACCCAGTTCATCAAATCTGGCTGTGTACAAGAGTTGTACAAATGAGGTTGCCCTGGAACCACAAATTCAGTCCCAGATATGTAGAGTCTTCTAATATCATTGGAAAAAGTAATTGTTTCATATCAGTTACATCTCCTGTATCCATTGCATCTCTTTGTATAATATCTCCCCAAAGCTCTGGCTCCAAATTAAACTTATTTTGTAAACCTCTAGACATAAAAGCCAGTCCATGTCTAATAACTCTTATTTACTCAGGGATATCCTGGATTCAGACGTTGTCAAATGTTCTACCTAGCAGACTGGCCACAGTCCTCAGGAATGGAGTTTAATGTCATTAATGTTTAGACAGTTTACATTGCACACATATGTACTGTCGTTCGGCTCTGAAACTGACACTGAAGCTGTTTGCGGCCACTCTGTTGATGCTTGTGTTTATTCCAGCCTCGCTGGGCATGTTTCTGAAGTATCTCTCCGTGCTACTACTGTAAAGATAGATGCATGCACCTCTTTTGTATAAATATATCCCAAATCCATCAAATCTCACCAAAAAAATAATTTCTGTGACTTATCGCAAGACTTTTTAAATCAGCATTTCTCAAATACCGAATTACGGTTGAACCCCTGAGGTCATTATTTATCAGATCTCTAGCATTGATTGCTGTCTATGGGAGGGATCAGAGAGCTCTCACAATTAATCAAAAAATATCTTGATTTGCGTTACGAAGATAAATAAGGGTCTTACAGGTTTGAAATTACATGAGGGTAACGAGAGAATTTTCCATTTTGTGTGAACTATCCCTTTCATAGAAAGGAGGTGGAGGTTAGGACACTAGTACATGGTGAGCTTCCTCCCTAGTGCCAGAGGTTTATCACTCTTAATGGTCATGCATACACTTGCTTTTTCCACTCCTGAAATTGTGACTCTGCTTTGTGCCTTGGATGCTTGTGAGTCAACATCTCTGAATATGACTTAATTTTACTGCAGCTCTTGATTTATACCCTTTACACCATTACGCCATTCATTAGGGTAATACGATGTTCATTATGGTCTCCAAAGCAGAAGCCACCTGCATCCACTGATCAATTAAGTGATGTTCTGTTTACACAGAATCTTCCTGAGAATTATTGTTACAATCTGTTTGCTCAATGCACAAGAAAGTCCATGCGAGCCCTCCTTTTGGCACGACAAGAATTTGACTGAAGAGCGATATTTTAAACTACATTTAGTGATCCACTCTGTCTAGTCTCCTTCTTTTGTGAAAATAGAACAAAGAAATCCCCTCTGTAGTGAATTCAGTGGGAAAATGTTTTATTAATTGCCATATGCCTATTGATTCCTCTTTCAAGCCTATTCTTTTGTTCTTCCTTTCTGGTGGCAGCAGAAGGATCTGTAAGTTATGTGGAGTGTCAAAGGTGTCCTTTTGATGTAGATGACAGACCCCATGCTAAGTAACACCTGTGCCGGGTCTGGGCTTGTCTGCTCTGGTCTATTTGCATCTGAACTGCCGGACAGATCAACCCATCAGACAAAACTAATTGAGCCCAGAGAGGCATAGCATTGGTCATTGTTTCTTATCTAGGACATCTCGAGAATGGGGATATGTGTCGCAGTTTTTGGACATGCACAGTTCTTTGTTTTATGAGTAGTAGATGCTTATTTCCATTTCCCTCTTTATCTTATCTTTCAGACTCTTCTTTAAATAGTGGCGTACTGTTCAACAGAAGGTGCAGCTATCAGCAGTGAGCAGCAAAAACCACAAATGCCATGTACCTTACAGTGGACCCCCTGGTTGCCGCCCATGGCACTTCGTACCTACTGTGTGATCTTCAGTAGAAGAGGGTGGTATATTCACCACCCCCATTGACAGACTAGCAACACAGCACAGCTAGACGCTCAAAATGCCAAGGGTTAGAAGGTACAACACACAATACACAAAAGACAGCCTCAAATTGAAAAGACGCAAAGGCATACATAAACGGTGACCTATCATTATTTCTTAAAAGCCTGCCTTTCAAACGGACTCTCTGGTTGCCTCTCTGGTTATATATTTGCACACTTCAAATCGCCTTGCCCTGAAACCATGATGGTTTGAACAGCGCAGCCGCATATTCATGATGATAGATGTCTACCTCGCCTCATTCTGAATTTATAAGCTTTAAAAACTCCCATGACATACTGACGCCTCTGCTTAGAACAGGTGGTACATTATTAAAAACTCCACACTTCTTTGGTTGCCTTTGATATTCCTCATCTCATCAAGGATTCACTTTTTAGATGTAAATACCAGGAGTCGAGGGAGCTGTTACTAGGTAACACCCACACGCTCTTGCTGTCACTTTAAATTTTTAAAAACAGACAGATGTGAAAAGCGGAATAAAAGGGAAGAGCTGCGAACTGTCCGTCCCGTGGCAGGTGTCCACTAGCAATGCAGATGGAATCAGTTGGAAGCCAAATGTATAATAGATTGTGATCAGTTGCCACTCAAGGAGATGGTAAACTGCCAAAATCTGCCTTTATTCACGCTCTTAGATAAAAGTGCAGGTAAAAATACATCACCTGACTGGCGTTATGCAGTAACTAATAATAGTACAGTGGTGTAACTAATTACTAATAGTTACCATCCATAAAACAGCTGGTTACAGTACTTTAATAGTTTTGATAGCTCAACCCCCTCTGATTTGAAGTTTAACAATCCCATAATTGCTGGATTTATTTTCATAATTGTCATGACTCATGAACACATGAAGTCACCAGAGCAGCAGGCAAGTTAGGAATATGGAAAAGCGGACATTCAGTGGATGGACATATTGTCATTGCCTTAATTTTGTGAGAAGACAAGATGATTCGAACTCAGGTGTGTAAGTTGTGGTTGTGGTATTACTTTACTATGGCATTACATCCTACACACGTCTCTCTGATGCCAATATAAAAAGTATTACGATAATTAAAAACCTTTTTAGAAAACTAAACAGATGAAATGAATCATGAAATATAATATGTCTTTCCAAACCTGCATGGCTTTGTATCTTCTGTCTTCTGTAAATTATTGTCTTTATTTGTGTTTCACTAAGAATTGTCATCTGTTCAAGAGAATGTATGTGTGTATTTGATGTTCCATCTATATCTTGTGTGATTTATAGTGCATGCTGGCATCTTCTGAGTGTCTCAGGCGACTGCAGGGCAGAATCTCTCGTGTATGAGCGACTGGGGGGGGGGGGGTTACTGGAAAAAACAGTGGTGTGATAACATATGTCACTGCCAGATCCTGGAGAGAGTGGGATGGAGGGGCATCATAGGGGGTATGTCTGTGATAATAGTGTATGTTTGTGATCTGATGTCGCCAACCAACACCGAAAATGTTCACTGCAGGTTGAGTCCGTGTTTAGTATGTGGATTGCTTGAGGTGACGCATCAGAATACTAGGATGCAGTTGGTACAGATTAGGGGCAGTCGAGATGGATTATTGGGGTGAAAAATGACTCCGAGATGGGATTATGGGAGGGCTGGCTGGCAAGGAACAAATCCTGACAGCTGTTGTTCCTCGAGCTTCTCTCAGCAGGAGATACTCGCAGACATGACCACAGACACCTACCGCAACAACAGCCAACAGGCGGAAATATTATCCTACACACAAACAGACAAGAAAAAATGACTTCATAATGACTCTTTAAGTGGGGCATATACAAAGTAGAGATGAAAAGTGATGCACTGTTTTTCTGTTTTTTTATCGTAACCCCAAAACCAAAAGTGTTCATTTGGCCCAAAATCAATAATACATTTTCAGTAATTAATTTGGGTAAAATCAGGGTGTTATGCTCAAAGGTGATAAATCAGGCATAGTAAAGTTCTTGGCAATGAGCCGCCTCACATATTTAAGCTGAACAAAATGTGCTTATTGCTGCTCTATATCATCGGTTTTGTCCACGGTGCGTCCACACTGCTGATATATTTACTCGCTGTAGCTTAGGTGTGAATGAAATTGACACCGTTATGCCTCAAAACACGTCGTCAGAGATGAGCAAACTTGTTCAGTTCAGTTCAATTCTTCTTTTTTCCGTCTTCACAGCTGAATGTTTTTGATGGCCAAAATGGTGGTGTATTGCTAGAGATTAAGTTGTTTTAGGTCGGATAAGTAAGCTAAAAACATAACAATGTGCTAAACCCCCTCAAAACTCCTTAGCATATAGCAATACCTGGAAAACATCCTAGATGTGTGGCCGAAATTTTTGCAAAGTTAAATTCTACACACATTTCTTTCATTTAATTTCATTTTTCTGTTTTGTTTTAAGTAGTCCTCATTAAGACTGGCTTTTAACAAAACATTAGCATAAAACTTCTTAGGACTGTTCCAGAACATCATATATTGAGCTGAACATGGACATGGCATATGTGACCCTGGACCACAAAGCCCTTTAGGCCTTTTTTTTTAATTGAGTTTTAAGTTTCCCATTGATGTATGGTTTGTTAGGATAGGACAATATTTGAAAATCTGGAATCTGAGGGTGCACATCAAATACTGATAAAATCGCCTTTAAAAATGTCCAAATGAAGCTCTTGCATATTACTAATAAAAAAATAAAGTTTTCATATATTTACAGTAGAAAATGTACAAAATATCTTCCTAGAACATTATCTTTATTTTACACCCTAATGATTTTTGGCATTAAAGACAATTTTATCTTTTTGACTCATACAAAGTATTCTTGGTTATTGCTACAAATATACACATGCTACTTTTGGTAGCTGTTTTTTTTTTTTTTGCTCTAGGGTCATAAATGTGTTTTATCTAAACATATTTGCTCACAGATTTCATATAAAACATAAACTTGATGAATCTGATTTCTATGTTAGGTTTTCTGAGCTCAGTGCTCATTGCAAAGCCAGTCTTTGAGGTTGCCAGATCCTTGTTTTCCATCGAAGTTCATAAGGGTAGAGGTGACAGGGCTCCTTTCTGCAATTCCTATGTTTTCATGCATGCGGTATCTGGCAAAGTTGTCACGAGCTTGGCAACATCACTCTGACGGCTCCCAAACGCTTTTTGATTATTAATTCATTGCGGTTTCCTGCCTGGTTTGTTTGCTAAGTAGTCTCTCTATGTGACTATGACTTAAATCGAGATGTTTGAAGAAGGCTGCCTCCATTCAATAAAAAATTATCTATCCATTGCCTATAAGTTAAAAAAATAAAAGATAATTTTTTATAATAAAAACAGCTGCTGCTGATATTAAAATGGATGAGCTACTGCTGTTAATACCTGCAACCTCAAATATATGTTAAACTTTTATCCGCAGCATTTACAGCAAATGACCTAAAGCGCTTTCAGAATAGATAAAAATGTAATCATATATTTGTGCCTTTCCATTTCAGATGAAGAAATCCATTCACTAGCGCAGTCTCGCTTTCCCAGCCATTATTCAACTACAAAGCAAACCATATTCATCATTGTGTTTTAATCACATCAAAAAGAAATATAGTGCTACCCCAGGGTGCTGGCAGGAATATGGAGTCCTCCATGATGTTATTGTTTCCAGCACTGCCAAACAATCTCAAAAATTGACTTAGAATAAATGTATTTTTAATATGATAACTCAACCCTTGTGAATACAGAGGCACTCTGTCAATTGTTCTTGCTGAATGCGTTGCTTTACAGATGTAATGCGGGAGTGCTTGTGATATAGCGATATTAAACCTGCAAGCGCTGCCTTTCAAACTTTGTTCCGGCTTTCCGGATAACATTCTCTTTCCTTCAGCTTAACTAAATGCTCTAACAGATGAGATGAATGCATTGGCTTACAAAGCCAGCGCGTTGCTGCAAATGCTTGGTGTGTTCCTCGCGGTGTTAAGATGCGCGCTAATCGGATCTCGAATGCACTTTTCGTGCACTTTATATTAATGTGATTTCAGCTCAGTGCTGTTTAAAGAGTATACCTGCACCTACATGAAATAATGCAATCAGACAGAAAAGAACACACCAGCTGATTATGAGCAGAACAGACTGGGGCTAGTTGTCTCACAATGGGATCTAAGTAACTGGAAGATTTGGAGTCAAAGCTTCAATTATGCTTGTAGTGAGTTTGTAAACACCTAGTACAAAAGTGCATAAATTAGATTAGTGCATACATTTTGTCAGTTTTGTCCTCCAAACATCTTCATATCATCCCAACATTGTATTCTTATAATGGGTAAAGAAGTGAACACAATAAAAACACTTGGATACATTAGAAAAAGGTAGATTTTTAACAGAACGGCTGAACTATACAAGAGAAAAGGTTGAGCATTTGTTCATAAACTTCAGATTTGGGCAGTTTGTTACGATTTATGAGGGTGGGTCACATGGTTTGCATCTTTAACCAACTTCCAAAACTATGATTGGATCCAGTTCAGTTGTTTTATAATTTTTTTTTAATATATTTAGTTTATCGTTAACATTTTTTGTCTATAGTAGGCCATCTGTTGTGACAACTTACTCTAAAAAGTCTGATGATGGCATGCTTTAACATTGATTAAATTAACTTGGAAATCAACATTTTTCATAGTCAATAATTAAGGTGCACTGTAAAAAAAATGACTGTGATGTTACAGGTAATGTTGTTAAATGAATGTTTATTGCATATTTCAGTTTAATGAGTCTCACCATAACGGTGAATGACACTGAGCAGATTCTATATAGGTTCATATTTAAAACCTGCTCGTGATGGGCTTTGTTTCATCATGTGACTTTCTCATCACCAATCATCTGCATTTGGTGCTTGTCAGTGTATTTTAAAGGTACAAAACAGATTTCAGTACTTTAATAGGTTTGTATATTAACATTATATCGGTTAAAGGAATTATGGTATTGTACTGTAAATTTAACTCAAAACTGTAAATGTTGTTACCGTATTTTTACGGTCCAATTCCAGCAACCACAGCTGCCCTTTTTTACCTTACATTTTACTGATTTTTTTGGTGTGTGCACCAATCCAACTAGCTCCGACCTCCCTTGCACGCTTTTCATTCTTTTGTAGTTAATTCTAGCTGCATTTCAGTTTATTAACCTGCTGGACACAGGGCATTATAATGCTCAGCTCTATCCACTTCACAAATTCTCAGAATTGTTATTCCTTCCCATTATGATAAACAAGGCGTATTGTTTTCCGTCTCCAGGTGTACTAAATTATTCACAGTCTTTCATGTAAATAACCAAACAAGCCTTGGCAATCAAAGACAATGCGAGGTGGCGTGTCTTAATTAGCCAATCATCCGTCAGCACACAATTATCCGTGCGTTATTGAATGTGGCATGCGACGACAGCGGGCTTGTGTTTCGTTTGTGGCTTTGTGGTGAGCGATGCGCGTTATTTGCGGTGCGGCGAGGACTGTAGTTGCTTAGGGACGCTGAGGCTCCTAATGATCCTTTCAATTAAAGAGGAGCCCTGAGGCTGTAGCACAGCTGTCTGTTTAAAACGCCTCCTCTCTTAATGCCCGCCTGAGCCTGCTCAGCATGCGAGAGTGTTTAAGTCAATATTATTTTAGAGACTACCTCCCATCTATTATTAAGTAAATTGAGCCATCAGCGTCTTTGGCCGTTTTGAACCCTAAATGAAATCTATTTGCCAAAGGCCTGGAGGACTGTCAGAGTGTAATACAATAATACACTTGTTAGGAGAATGAATAATAACTGCACGAATAATTCACCCTTAAATCGGAAGATCAGTGGTTCTCGGCTGGTTTTGCTTAGGACCTCAGATTTTACGTCGAATGGCGTGATGCAGTCTTAAAAAATTAGGTTCTTTTCTGGAATCTGTAGAACCTTGAACATCCGTGGAACCGGGGGGGACAAAAATGTTCTACAAATTCTTTTACAAGCTGTTTGCTAAAAATAGGTTATTTGTTGCACCCAGAATGTTTTAGTATCTTTAAGAGTGTCATAACAAAATTTTCTTCAAATCAAACACTGATGTGTATTTCAATTAATACATACCGTACAAGCTCAACAAAATGCAGAATTGTTTGCATGATATAAGCTTATGACAGTGTTTGTGTTTTGACTTTTCAGAGTCTCATGTTCTTAATAATTGACATAAAATGTGTTTTTCCCAACACAAACCCCCGACCCCCCCACACTTCCACTGTCATAAATGCCATCTGCATCATTTGACTAGCTTTTACCAAATGACAAATGAATTTGATTGGAAAGTGCAGCATTGACAGCACATTAAAACATGGGACTTATTCATATCCTCAGCTGCCCATCCGCATTTAGATTCGTATTAGCATTTTTGCCCCTTCTGTTTGAGATCATAACAGTCCTAAGACTCATTTTTTGGGGTCACGACCCCTTAGTTGAGAACCACCAATTTGCAACATAAGAATCAATGATACCCACAGATCAGAAAATCTTCAGATTAAATAAAAACTGATTTCCAATGCAATTTCAAATGTAAAACATCCAATAAATGTCGTCAGCCAGGCAAACTTAAGAAAACAGTTTCTTAACAACTGATTTGAAATTCTTTAGTTTAACTCCAGATTGAAGTAGGCAAGTGGCAATATGAACAACCCGGCTCTCAATGACCCACAATTTGGCTCGTGCTGTCTGGCTCATCAGCGGCCTGTTAGTGTCTTCTCACTATGCAGGAAAACACTCTCTCAGACCCATCGATCTGCTCTAAATCAATGCTTTTAAAAGCCTTACATAGCCTTTAGTTAAGAGCAAAAGCGTGCATGCTTCAAAACGTCCCACCTATATTGATTAGGGTGCAGAATGAAGAGCTTTTCACACATTTATCTCGCTCTAACTGTCCACAATTCATAGACTGAAGACATTTTGCCAAACATTTTACTATGCCATTAATGCATCTTTTTTGGTCACTATTTGAATCATGTTTTCAAGATGTGTGATTTTGGTAGGCTGTTTTATTTTAAGTCGTTGAGTAGTATCAGGTTTTGAAACCTTGCCATTTTAAAGTATATGAAATATCATTAAAATTACAGAAAGCAGTATGCCTTCTCTTTATAAGAGGTTAAACGTGAGCATTAAAACCCCTGTAACAGCTGGCAACAACAGAACTAGAGGAAAGATATTTTGGAACGAATCAGCTGCATTCAGAACCCATTTTACAGCAATTTCTAGTAATATTTTGTGTTTACACGTCTAGAGAAGAGACAGAGCGAAAACTCATCTCCAGCAGCCCCCAACCCCCCTTGTTTGGCCATAAAAAGATAAAATGACTGTGTTGAATGTGACACTGGTCACAAGATGATTGGATAGTTTGGATAGTTTCGTCGGAGCTTCTTCAGTTACAAAGCTTTGAATTCAGTGAATTGTGAAATAGCATTGCGCCGAGTATAAACATATACCCGAACTTAGAATTTACTGGAGGGATTAGAAAGCTTTTCAAGTCCTCGCAGCCTCTTTTCATGGTTTTGTGTACAAAAGCGTTGTATTACCCCTGTAAGCCACGGGGCCTGAGTCGCTTCTCTGATGTTTGTTGATGTCGGACTCTGCTATTCGAGCAGAAATGGGCAATCTGTGGTAATCCTGTCTTTCTTGCAAAGAGTTTACTAAATTTTGAATTTACACGTTTAATACCTTTTTAAAATGCTCTTTGAACATTTTTAGCCCCTCGCCGTTTCCGCATCACATGAAAAAAAGCAAGACACATTTCGTGAGAAGATGCTTTATGGAGCATAAATTTAATATCTCCTGCACTTAAGAGTACTGTCCCATAATCCCCCTGCAATAAATGTTAACTTGTGCTATTTAAATTTACAATTTATCCAGCGTATTATGCCCAGGAGGCGAGTGTTACAGTTATGGAGTGTTTTCTTTGAGTCCATGCAGTTGTGAGCAAATCAGGAAGGCACTGCACACCATTCTGCAAAGAACAGATGATAGGATAATCCATATATGGGTCAAAATGCATGTAGAGAATATCTTGGATGCAATAACTAAGTAGATGCTAAATTTCCTTAATTGATGTCTTCAGAGCAGGGAGAGAATTTGATGATACTGAACCTGATGCCAACCCAAATATAGTTCCTCTTCAAGCATTAAAATCTCACATCTATTTCAACATTTCTTAATAAAATGGGTTTGATTTATGTATATTTCGTTTAAGTCTAACATGTGCATTAATTTACCGTCCACAAACAAAACCACTGATTCTAGAGTATGCGTTACCAGCTTGCTTGAAAATCCAAATTGTTCCAAGTAGACAGCAAGAATGGCGTAGATAATCATTAGGAGTGAAGATCCATTAAGGACTAGGGAAATCATTTTAACAGCTGATAGGAATTACCAAAAAAAAAAAAAAAAAAAAAAAAACGTTTTAAATTAGTGCTTTGGCCTCTTGCACAAATATTTCACAATAAACAATAGATACTCTAAGAAAATGTTTATATTTTAATATATAAAAAAGTTTTATGCTTCGTGGAAAGTTCAAAAAGAACGCTTTTCGTTGGCCTTTTCAGTAAAGACATAATAAATAGAAACACTAAATATTCGCCCTCTTGTGCTCGAAGGTGATTTCTTTGCACATCTCCAGAGTTAGTTTGCTGTCTCTCGCTCTGTGTAACACGGCCTGGTTAATTCCACCCAGATGCGCCGGGTTTGAACCGTTCAGGTTTCCGAAAGCGCCATAGTTCGTGAAGCCCGCGTAGAAAGGAGATCTGTAGTATAAGTGTCTGGGGGGAAAGGGGCACTGCGCTGGTGACCCAGCGGGCGATAACGCCCCTGATGGCTGTGACGCTTCGTCGCTCCTCTTATCCGACGTAGCAATTTCGGCCAGAGACCAGAGTTTGGGTTTGGGAGTCGGGTTCGCGGAATGAATGACAGATGTGGGTTTGCAGTTTTCACCGAGGGGCTTCTCGGTTTCGCTCAGCGCGTCTCGGAGAGAGGAGGTCGTGGGCACCGGAGAGTCTGTGCGGTGCTCCTCTTCTTCTCCACCGTCGATGATGACACTATCCGCCGCATCCTGATCCTCCGTGCGGCTTTCTGCGCAGTCAACTGCGATCAAGCGATAATAGGTTTGTTAGTGTTAGAAATGCCTGGTAGAAACAGCATGGAATATAGGCCTACAATATTAGCAAATTAGTGAAAAAGATTTACTATTGTAAAGGCCAACGATATTTGTTTTTAGGTAATCATTAAACAAATTAGGCTTTTTTTCCCCTCAAGCCTAATTCTATCAAAAAAGACAATGCAGAATGCAGGTGAGAGGTTAAAGGTTTGTTGGAACTCGATTGTAAAATTTACCAGTGAGGAAAAATGTCTATTAAAGGCTGTACGCCATTTCCCCCCTTTTTCTTTTAAAATATTGTTTATGTTTTGTTATTAAACCCCTTTCCTGTAAATCAAAGACAATGTGGTGTAACCAACCTACCCGATCTACAGGGGTTATATTTCGTTATCATGTGACATGAAAAACAAAACAGTAAATTTTGTTGTACAGAGGATCTCTACAGACCCTTAACGGGTTGTCAAGGTAATTATTTATTCATTTGTTTATATATGTATATTTATTTGGGCCTTTTTTTAATAGACTACTTTTTTCATGAAAAAGATGTAAACCCTTTGGAAGTTTATTAATATTCCTATTCAAATTCCTAAATTTTAGAATAAATGTTATTCTTTTTGTTATTAGGCTATTATAATGGAACACAAGCTGCATACATTGTGCAAAAATGCTTTTGCGTTAGCTATTTGACGGTTAAACCGTGAAAGATTTTACCTTGTAGTCATTTGATACGGTATTTGTAATTAACATTTGTTCAAACATGACATATTTATTTATTATTAAAATGTTAATGAAATATGAGAAATATAATATAAATGCAACCACGCGCATACATGACATAACAAGGGAGAAATCGAGCACCTAAATCTTTGGTCGTCTGTGTTGTCTCGGCTGTTTTGAGTGGCTCATCGTCCTCATCATTTTTCTCTAAATCGATGCTGTCATCCTCATCCTCATCCTCGCTCCGGTTCCGAGGCGTCCAAGTCATTTTATTCTCTTTTTTCAGTCTTCTGCGGGCGTTGGCGAACCAGGTGGACACTTGAGTGAGGGTCATCTTGGTGATGATGGCCAGCATGATTTTTTCTCCTTTCGTGGGGTAAGGGTTTTTCCGGTGCTCGCTGAGCCAGGCCTTCAGGGTGGCAGTGGCATCTCGTGTGGCGTTCTTCCGGTAAGCGGGGTCTCCAAACGGGTACGGGCCCAGGGGACCGGCGTACGGATGATAGCCTATAGAGCCAGTCATGCCTGGAGAAGGGTCATATGGGGAGCCCTGGGCAATGAATTAATAAAGATTACAATTGAGGGGGAAAAGCAGAGCAGATCTGTTTTCCACTGCTCAGTACTGTTAAACACGGTTAGGGTGCTTCTGGAATATTTCGTTATTGACTGTATTTTAGCCTATAATAATAGCCTAATAGTAAATCGCAGTCAAAAAATTCAAATGAAGTAGACTAAGTTTAGGAAAGCACACGTATTCGTAAGTAAAATTTAATCAAATTAATATTCTGAAGAGTAGAATGTAAATTCCGCTATTTCGGAAAAGTATTCATTATCTATATTTTAACTAGTTTGCGTGAGTTTCTTGACCATTTGGGTTATCGCTAAGCTTAGTCAATGTGCTTAACACAAATGTAACTGATATATTTTGGCGATATTTCATAGCCTATATCTGGCAAATAAAAGTTTTTAAAACTATTCGCTCAGGCTTCACAAAAACAAAGTCTACGCAAAGCGATAATAATGAGTATGTTGAATGAATAAGTTCCCACTGCGGGCACTGGCATGCTGGCAATCATGATGTCATAATATAATACTCATAATAAACCTCCAGACGGCTCAATAATAATAAAATAAAAAAAACTTGGGCTTTATTATGAATGAAACTCACCCCATAAGAAGTGAAGGGGGCTGTGGATTCGGGGCTGTACTGGAGTGAGTTGAAGGCTGTGGTGTTTGTGAAGGCTGTGGACGCGTACGGGGCGAAAGCAGATCCGCTAGAGGACCGTCCTAGATCATCCGTCCGCGGTCCGGTGATCGCACTGGAGCCATACGGGGGACACGAGTACAGAGACAGCGACGACTGGTATATGTATCCTTGAGGAAACGCCATGACCAGATTACCGCTACAGTCTTCTCACGAGCCCAAGAGTCGCCGCACTCATCGTAGGTGCCATCGAAGGAGAAATGAAAGATTCAAAGCTGATCAACTCCCAATATTAGGAAATTAAACGAGGTCGCTCGCAAGACCGGTGTCTTCGATAAATTGAGTAGAAGAGTGTCTCGAGTTCCGCGCGCTTCCTCAAGGAGAGTGAAAGAAGAGCTCATGCTGAGTTTTCCATCTCTCCCTCTCTCTCTCTCTCTCTCTCTCTCTGTCACACACACACGTGCGCTCTTTTTAGCGCCCACAAGTTCATTTCTTCATTTGGTCTTGACATTAGAGCAGTAGCATACACACGACGCGTTCTTTTTCTTCTTCTTTTTTAAATGTTAAATGCACACCTTGTTTCGAGCGTCGAGCCTGTTTTTTCAACATCTTTTCCTACTAGCGCTTAAAAAAAGTTAAAAACACTTGTGCACCTTCAGACATTGTTTTAATCATCTAAGTAAATGTGCGATATACTTTATCTTTGACTGTTGCAACCAACAGACGCTGTTCATAATTCGGACTTGTAAAATTCGGTCTTTTTGCAGTTTGTATTTGTAATTTTGAACGGTTTTTGAACCAGCCCTGTGTGAACTATTCACATACATTTTTTAAAAATGAAATAAAATCAAGTCAAATTTATTTAGTTCCAACTGCGTTGGGTAGGACTGTTTTGGGGCGCGAGAATGTCTCCGGTGTAAACACTCCCACCGAATGCTTTTAATTCTGATAATTTATTTTCCATAATATTTAGGCTTCATCTATATTTAACCTGTTACAATTTATATTTGATTGTTACAAAGAGTTTCAAACGGATGCTTTATTGCTGTAATTGATGATTTTACGATTGTTCCATTTTTAGTAGCCTGTGTTTAGTGTATATGACAGAACATATAAACAACATGCGTATGCATTCACAAGCATATTCGTTTTGAATATCCATTGCGCATCTATTCAGCGCTCCGAGTGTGAACTGTACTGCAGGGATCCACAAGCCTAGACAAGTTTACTTTATGGCGTTCTGTGCTTTTCTTTTTAATAAGCAGAGAAGGGTCCACTCTATAGCGCGCCTGTGCCGCCTGTTGTTGCGAATGGAGCGTTGCGTTTTTGTTGCGTCGCTGGAGGACGCAGGTGAGTAATCATCAAGCACCGAGATCCACGGCTCTGACATTACGCGCTCAGGAATCTCTGCGCTGTTGACATGACTTCCTCGAACCAGACTGGAGCAGAGCGGGAATGTTACGACCTATCGACTGCAGATGGAGGAGCACATGACACTCGCACTACACACGAGCGACGCGACACACAGCCTGGTACAGGTAAAGATAGCAGGTAGAAACTCTTTAACCGCGAGCACCTGAGCGGGTGTTGGGTAGGTAGGCCAGGTTATCACATTAAAGATGCTCGCCTAAACTATTTATCTAGACATCTCTTATCTCTTAGCAAAACATAAAAACATCGCTTGAATTCCTTGAACAATTTAAACACGCAGGTAGGTGACTAATCTCATTTGCGTGCTCTATTAATAGACTTAAGTGGTGGCTTAATGCAGCATGACTCTATGAGAGAAGTGTATCTGAAATCTATATATAAAGCAGGTGTTCTCGATTTATCCATCAAACCTTTAACCCAGTACAGCCACAGATATAATGTCGTTGCACTTTAAAGAGGATGATGCATTAGGCTATACACTTTCATATGATCTTTGAAAAGGTGTCTTGATGCACTACTCTTTTGTATTTAATGCATTATGCCTGTGGATGAAATTATCAATGAGAACAAATCATTTGTGTGTGTAAGGCAATAGTTACAGGCTAGAAAAGCATTGTCAATGTAGTTCACACCTGTTGACAAATGTCTTATTTATGACATTTTATTATCTTTAGATGTGTTTATAGTTTTATTTGTCGAGTCCTGATTTGTTTCCTTGAGCATTTTAATGCGTTTATACTGGTTTGTGTTTTTTATCTAGATGCTGGTTTCATGGATAAAGAAGAACCTGCACTTGCATTCAAGGAAAAGGTAGTTGTTAGACTCATTAGACACTTAATAGACACAAACATTGTTTGGCATTCAGTGAAGGATGCCAAATATATACTGGAGTGCAATATGTAATTATACATTGAATAACAGTCTAAAGTTTGTTTTGATCCAAGAACAGATACTTTTCAGAGCTTTAGATCTTATCAGTGAATGAAAGTGACATCATTTACTGTAACTTACACAATTCTGAGAGATAATGCCACCAATTTAATGGCAAAATATGGTATGGTAACAGAGTTGACGCAAGATTTATGGACATACATTTTTCTAAGGAATAAATAAATAAACAAATGTTTAAATGTAATGTTGTGGAATTAAGTAAGTGTGGGTTTTTATTAATAAAATTAATAAAATGTTGCCAAAAGAAAAGTACTAGTCTATAAAATATTTTGATTGAACATTGATAGGACAAGAAGAAATCATGCTATTTAAGAGAATTTTTAAATAAATTATTATATTTTTAATAAATTATTACATTTGGCCATTCCTGTTACACAGTAACTTTTCTGTCTCTTAGATTTTTTTACACATACTTTCTCTAAAATAGTGACATATTTATAAGAAATTTCTTAAATTATATATATATATATATATATATATATATATTAGGTCTGTGTCATCACTTAAACAGAGATAATACACATAAAAAATATTACATAGGCCAATATTTTATAAATGATGTTATGGACTAGGCTAAACTTCTAATCATGCATATAAATCATGTGAAACTATATTAATTTAATTATTTTTTTAATTATTTTTCTTTATTTACCTTGTCCCTAAGGTAAGTCATTTTCCACTCTGTTAGGATGTACTTTCTTTGCCTTCCAAAATAGACTACAATTCCACTGAGATCATTTTCAGGAAGTGTTACTGTTTATTTTTTTAGCAGGAATTTATCTGTACAAGTGGAGGTAAATGCCACCTCTCACTCATACTTTTTTTTTTTTTTTTTTAAGTTTTAATTTTTTGAGTTTTTGAAATATATGTTTGTCCCACCCTTAAAGTTGCGCCCTGTTAGGCTATATCATGGAGAATGTTTGTCAGATCAAAATAAATAAATAAAATATGTTATGTTCATCTGTAGAAGGTTGGAGAGCTAGCTGAAAAAACTACAGCTGATTTAACTTAAAATTTGTTTTTAGGTTTAGGTCACCCTGAATGTGAAACTAATAGAGGGGAAATTACTGAGCTTGGCCAGTGTGTGTTCCATATATTTAAACATTTTGGTAGAATGCTAAAAACATGATTATGACAACCTTAATTTGCCTTAAATAAACAATATGTTGTTACTGTGAAAAGGTCCAGAAATGTAAACATATGGTTTATGTAGTGTATTAGTTAAAAGTCTAAAATAATAGAATTTGCTACATTGGGTTAAACCAGCAAAAGTAACTGATCAGATCGGGTGGAAATAGCTGCGCATTTTCTCTGTTTACAGTGTATAATCGAGTCAATAACTCCAACGGATAAATGAATATTGATTGCCGATAATGGTGTATGAATAATGTTCTCTTTCCACAAAACGTTATCAGATTTGATGCATCACAGTCAGTTTTATGGTGATATGACTTCATAACGCAGTTGGTTTCTTCATGAAGACGGATCCAGTCGGTTGCTTTTATACTGTTCGCTCCCTTACATTCCTCTCAAGAATGTGGATACATTTAGTGCTTTCCACGCTCAGTAAAAATGTTTGTGCTAACACAATGATATATCTACAGTTAAGCTAAAAAAAGAGTGATAGCAGCTGTGATGTGAGTAAGCCTGTCCCAGCAGTTACTGGAGTAATTGGTGGTCGTTCTAACCAAACATCACTCCATCGTGTTATTTATATCTGTGTTTACCAATTGCTTGTTTATACGGAATTCCTTTCTCCAGTCTTCAGGGAATTCCTCTGCTTAACTTAGCTTTAATACCAGCAAAGATTAGTCCTGGCCCGCTTGTTTCTATTTGCCCTGTGGTTTTCAGTTTATCCTGTAAGGTAGTTGCTGTTTGAGAATTTGTGTCGTTTCCTCTTTGGTGTCCTTTTGCCACTCCTTGCTCAGTGAAGCCTCGTTCCATGCTGTGTTCTGACCCCAGGTGGGTCCTGTGGCTTTGAGCCTTGTAGTATTCAAACGCTGTTGTGAAGATCGCATGTCAGTAGATGGAAATGTACACACCAAAGCTAGAAGTGGATTACCTAAAGTGTCGCAGCAGCTGCAGGGTGAACACTGTGGCACATATTTTCGGAGGCTTGTCATAGTGGTAGAACAACGGGTCTGATTTCTCTGTTTGTGGCCTGCTGTTATAATAAACTTCACAGAGCATTAATGAAGTTGTTTTTAGCTGAAATGCGTTCTGTGCTTAAAGGATTGTTCCGGGATTAGTAGTCAAGCTCTGTGGATGTCTGTGACATACTGTCCATCACTTGTAGCACTGCACACACTTACAGCGGGAGTCTATGGGGCAAGGAATTATGCTTTAAAACAGAAATGTGCATGTTTGGTTTTTTTATTTTTATTTTTTTCTGTTATTTCTTCCATTAAAAAATGTGAAGTTATATTGATCCACTTTTTGCTATTGAACTACTTTTCAATGCTAATACATATTAAAATTTTTTTGCGTTCTTTTGAGCCTTATGCAAAAAGATATCAATTTGTTTGTTTATTTGTTTTTCATTTAGTTGTTGTGTTTTTATTCTGGTGGTTTTGTTGTATTGTTTTTTCTTCTTTGTTTTGTGTTTTGTATTTTAGTTTTTTGTGGTTTGTTTTGTTTTGAGGTTTTGTTTTGTTGTTGTTTTTTGCGGTTATTTTGTTTTGTGTTTTGTTATTGATTTGTGTTGTGTTTTTATTTATTTGGAGTTTGATTAGTTTTTTGTTTATTTATTTATTTGTTTTTCTTTTTTGGGGAGGGAGTGGGTTGTATGTTTTGTTTTGTTGTTGATTTGTTTTAATTTTTGTATTGGTGTTGTGTTTTTTATTTTATTATTTTGTGTGTGTGTGTGTGTGTGTGCGCGCGTTTTTGGGATTTTGTTTAGTTGTGTGTTTTAAAGTTTTTTGGTTGTGCGTGTTGTTTTGAGATTTGTGTTTTACTTTTGTGTCATTTTGTCATTTTTATTTGATGCTGTAAGATTTTTTTTTTTTTTATGTTTACAGAAGCACATCTTTCAACTCTTATGCTGTTTTTCTTTTATAATCAAAATAAATCCACTCAAAGGGAATGTTTAGTCTATGTTTCGTTCAGATAGACTTCAAACCAAAGCCTGTTGTTGCAATACCAAATCTTAAGCTTAATTAGATTGCTGTAAAGTCTAACAGTGAGATGACTTCACTGCTCAAGTATTCGGAAACATCAAATGCTTTAGATTTTCTGCAGTCCAAGACGAACAAGCCATTGTCCAGAGAGAACTGAAGTACAAGTGGCCGCATGCACACAGTGTTCCTTAATTAATTGCAAATGGCTTGGATTACACATCCGACCATTATGTATAGAAAAACAATTCCTCGCCATTTACCAATCTGTGTGTAATGAATACCCATTGGAGCTGACTGCTTAAACCGACTTGAATGGGGGGACATTTTACCGAGACATTCTTGTGTAATGAAAGACATGGCATGCTGGTGGAAATGGAGGCAAGAACAGCTGTGACATGTGGAAAGCTGAGATATTTTAATGTGATGTCTTTTTGAAGGGAGCTTCACTAGTCTGATTGATTTCTGGTTTCTGGCATTATAGGAAAAAGCTAACACAGTTTGGAGAAGGCTTTTGTTTGGATATGCAAATATAAATGGAGTTCACTTTTTACAAAAAAAGAAAGTCGTTACAAGCCCCGACACGAAGTGTAGCACTGAAATATACATGGCCTCCGCTGAGGTCTTAATGAACATGAGTGCTGCTATAAATGACACAAAGCCCGCTGGGATTTCTCTTTCCAAATGAACTGTAGTGGAGGTTGAGTATGGACTGAAGTCTGACAGATGAACTGTGCTTAATGGCCACTTCCAGAGAGGTCTCATCTCCACTGGGCCGTGTACGCACATCAGCAGGTGACTAAAACAGCCACTGCACTTGTCAAACTGTCACATTACAGCCTAATGAAGAGTAATCATGCCGGCGTTGAGTGAAATGTTATTCCTCAGCTAAAGGGTATTTGTGCTTGTCAACCCGTTTTAGATTAGCACAAAATAACGGCACATGATGCAGTTACGGTGAAGATAAGAGGAAGTTAGTGTGGTAATGTTTGTTTAATGATGGTTCGGTGTGACTTGAGCAATAAACATGCCAGAATGGGTAACAGGGTTGCATATTTAGATTAAATTAAGCTATCACTCAGGAGAGCCTAGAGAGTTTGGTACCAAATGCTGGTTTGTAAATATTGATAAACATTTATGTATTGAATATGTCAAGATTGTATGAAATTATATATATGGGCGGTGGGCATAGATTATTTTTTTTTAATCTAGATTAATTTTGAAATTCTAGATTAAAATGGCTCATTTGAGATCTGCCAAAGGCATTCAGAATTTGTGTGCTACCTATTATATTTGAGATATC
>JAUMHG010000079.1:14527941-14538414 GCA_032359395.1 Enteromius anoplus | reverse complement strand
CTGAATACTGATAGTGTGGAAGTTACTGCTCTTTGCCTTGGGATGATGTCTCACTTTTTGCATACAATTCAAAGGCAAAGGACAGTAACTTAAAAATAGGGGTCAAACGTAAAGTTTGAGCTCAAGATTTTTTTTTTTTTTAATAAATTGCATTATTAAAACATCTAATTGCCAGATTTCTCACATGTTAGATTGTGTAAGGACTTATAGTTGTGTAAGGACTTACAGTAAACGAGAAACGATAAACAAGTAAGTGAGTCAGTGAGTCAGGTAACTGGAAACTTGAATCACAGACTGGGTCTGGCAGATCCTGCCACGCAGGTTCCGGATCACAGACAGCGTCTGGCGAATTCGGCCACTCTGGTTCTGGATCACAGACAGAGTCTGGCGGATCCGGCCACCATGAGTCAAGGTCACAGGCCTCAGATAACTCAACAGCTCATCAGGTTGTGTGACTGGAACAGACGGGGCTGAACACGGTCCCTCGTACCGTGTGACGGGAATCGTGAGGGCCTTCGAAAGCTCGTCAGGCTGTGTGACTGGAACAGACGGGGTTGAACACGGTCCCTCGTAGCGTGTATCAGGAATCATGAGGGCCTTCTGCAGCTGATAAACCGGGACCAACGGAGCTTATATGGCTTGCCACACTGTGAAACGGGCTAGGGCCCATTATTCGTGGGTTAGAGACCGCAGGGACTCATGACAGCTTTACGTGGCTTGCCATATTACTTAGGAGTGGGAAGAGCATGTGAGACAGCTCTTAGATGGTTTTTAGATGGAGCTTGCTCCCTCGCTGGTGGATCTGGTAGCTCAGACTCGGCCGCCAGTTTGCGTTGCGCCTCGCGATCGGCGGCCATCTTGCGTTGTGCATCACGATCGGTGTCCATCTTGCTATGCGCCTCCCTCTTAGCGGCCATTTTAAAAACGAGTTGGAAGATACCCTGAATCTTCTATGCTGTGACTGGTGAGGAGACCTTTGGGGGTGAATTCGGTACCGTTGGAGCTGTGTGCAGTGGTCCGGGCCGTGAAAACAAAACCGAAAGCAACGCCTCCCGTAGTTTGGCAGAGCGTGACGAACGCGGAGGCGCACACCCCGTCCGATAGCGAGGCGAGAACCGATCCACGGGTTACATTTAGGGCTCGCAACGCGGCGATTAGTCTGTTCCGAGCCGCGTGTGCGATCGTCCATCTCCACCTTCCCAACGGTGAAGGATGAACCGCAGATGGAAAGAACGTTCAACAGTTAATAAGCTGTTCGTGCGACCAGCTCGGATCTTCATAGTGCACTCGGTTGAGCACGTTGAAATCCAAGCCACACTTAAAGCAGTCTTTCACAAAATAATCCTCTGCGTTAACTAGGTGGCTAATGGAAATAAATTCCTCAACATAATCCTCGATGACTCGTCCGCGCTGAAACAACGCGCACAAATGATTTGGAGAAACTGGCATACAATCCTGCCTACGACGCGATGTATAGTCTCTGTGCGAGCCCCGACTAAACCCACCGATGAACTCTCGATGACGGATCATTATGTCACAAATGAGAACGTAAAACGTGCGAGTTCATGTGCAAGTAGGTAACTTCAGGGTCAGGACAAGCAGAAATCGTGCGCCGGCAAACAGAGTCAAAGGAGGCAAAGGCAATAGAGTAAATGATAAACAAAGCAAGAGTCCGAAATACTGTGAATCAGTCCGTGGGGCGAGACTGAGAGGATATCCAGGTACAGGCAGAAATTCGGCAACGAGTAAATCCAACTGACAGAACACAATGAATATAGGAACACGAATGAACTTGGCTAGGGTTGACGGCAAAACATAGAAACAATGATCCGTGACAGACAGACAAACAGACTGGTATATATACACAGGGGGGACTGATTGAATGATTGAACCAAACTAGCAACAGCTTTGAGGAGAGGTGCATTATGGGGAATAGAGTCCAGGAATGAAAACAGACATAAACACACACACACAGTTTATGGAGGACTGGAGTGCCATCCAAAGTCTTGCTGGCACATCCAGTTGATCGTTACAACTATATTGCACATTGCTTTATGCACTTCTTTATAGTTGCTAGTATTGTATTATGTGACTTATATTCAGGGAGAGTACATTTTTGGTGAACTATCCATTAAAATCTTTCATTATAAAGTATATCAAAAAATTGTTTTAATATGTAAGAAGTCTCAAGAACTCAAGATCTCAGCCCCCCAGACTTATTTACTAGTCTCTCAGTCTTTTCAATGACTGGGGTGGGCTTGCTTTGTGCTGCAGAAGGGTCTTGTATCACCCTGAAAAAAATTATTTTTACATAAAAATCTAGAGATTTTTGTCCGAAACTGAAACTGTTTTGTAAGAATTATTTAGTATTTTGTTAAACAATATAATCATTTTGTTACACTTTTAATTTAACTAAATAGTTTCAATAATACTGAAAACAAAATCACAATAAAAAGCCAATAAAATAACCACGTTTATTGAAAGTAACAATAAAATTGGACAGAAAATATATGAATATTAAATCTCAATATATTCTTTTTATTCAGTTCGAAGAAACAGAATCAGATATAATTTGACTAATTATCAAAATAATGTCTAGTCCTACAAAGTTATTGTTAAAGGAGCATACGGTCACGAGAGGGTAGCATAATTTTACCAGCGTTGTCCAGTACAGCAGTAGCCTACTACAGCATGTTACAGCACAGTATGTGGCGCTATTGAAAACAGGAACTAGGATACCTAGATAATTTTTTGGCCGGCGCGTAATTTGAGCGGACTTTGCTTTTCCTTTGAGCATAAGCGGTACACGAGTGGAGCATTCATATGAGCCGTGAGCAGGTCAATGGAGCACAGAGTCATAGAGCTGAATACTGAGCAGAGCGGCACACATTGAGCAGTGCACGCTTAATACTGTCGGGTGGCGTGGCAGATATTTTCGGCTGTTTATTTCTTTTGAATCTCTGTAAAAATCTTCTGACTGTACACTAGCCTTGCCGCGCACCCCTTTATCATAACTCTGTGCCCCCCCTAGGGGTCGCGCCCCCCAGTTTGGGAACCACTGCTGTAGAGTGACAATGTGAACTCTGCTGGAGGATACCCAGTCACCAAATAGGTCATTTCAACTTAGATGTCCAGTAACATTCAGCTGCTTAATTTACTTCTATGGCTAAATTACGACCTCACTATTGCAAGAGACCTCGGCTAGGCTTGTAAGTGGTCTTTAGTGCAAAATAAACTTTGTAAAAGTGCAGCGTATTACCTTTAAAGGTTTAGTAGCGATTGTGTGTCTCTGATGAGTGTTTAGTGGTAGACTGCTAGTGGGGTGCAGAGTCTACAGGACGTGACGTGCTATTATGACAGCCTTTCAGCTGCAATGTGAAACACGAGTGGTAGTTTCTAAAACACACACAGCATTTCAGCGAGGCTCGAGGTAAAAATGCTCTCAATGTGCCAGACTCACGCTGTGATGTCATCACACATTTAGCGTTGCGATTGTAAAAAGTTGAGTTTTGTAACTCGGAGGCTCACCTTGAGTCGTCGCCTGTCAGAAACGCCTTCGTTTTGGCTCTCGGCTCGGCTTGTCAAGGTGCACGCGAATCACAGCGTTGTTTATTCTCTTTGATTTGTCGCAGATGTATGCAGCGCTGTTGACACGAGATTCTCTTGTTATTTTACGTTCGACATCCTCCCCCCAAGTTTATCTCTCCCCTGTACTCATTCAAGCAATTCAGTTGACTCTTGCATCTTAAAACGTATGAAGAGTCTTTAGAAGTGTAGCGCTACATGATCATCAGAGATAGTCGTTATGACAATGTTCCAGTTGTCGTTAGCACTTCTGCTCACACCATGATACTGATCAAAACCAGCAAAGTGAAGCTTTAGTTTCCTTCTCGCCAGTACATGAATACTTGCACAAAGTTAATTAGGCCTCAGACTCAACATGTCCGCAGAGTTTTTAGAGGCTTTTTGACAGGTCTGTTAAAGGACAGAAATAAAGAGACTAATGTTTTCCGGAAATGTTAGATGGTAAATTTATCTCAGCCATGCACGTGCTGCTTGGATGAGCCAAAATAATATGAAGATGAAGAGAAGTGTGCAGACGACATATTTGCATGTTTTAGAGACAAATGGAGCTGTGGTGAAAATAAACTATTACCCTTTTGTCCCTGTAATCAGGGCCAAATTAATAAGGGCTGTAACTTATTTCACAGACTGTGTGAAAACCGAATACCTACAATGTGAAATTAAACTATAAACTGAGGGTATGTTAACAAGACAGCAGTGTTCTAAAAACGGAAACGTTTTTCCTTTGACTTTTGAAAAGTTTTGCTTACAGACGACAAGGTAAAAACGATATACTGTTATCTGGGAAAACAAGTAAAAACACTGTATTATTCCTGCCAGACCAGTAGATGATGATGTCACTTTGTAAGGAAACACATTCATATAGACTGAACACGTAATACGCATGTCACCGTTTTTGCAAAATAACATTTTTGGAACTGAGTTGTCTTCAAAAATTGCACATTGTTGTTTAAACGAATGGACGAAATGCATTACACATTTTCTGTTTTTAGTAGATTCTGTATTGTCGGGTAAACATGCTTTGAGCATGGAGTTTGGAGTGTGATCTGTTTGTCCATCCAGTGGACAACATAGGAGTGTTTGGGAAATAGGTGTACGTTTAGCAATTCCACAGAGACAATTTACCTTTCATGCCATGAATTTCCTGATTTTTACCCCAAAACAACAAAGGACATTTCTCATTTTCATGTGTTTTCATTTTCAAATTTTCATTTTCTTGCCTATTTTGTTCCTTTTTCGTAGTTACCTTTTATTCTCACCTTTGTTCTTGTTTAGTATCTGCTGTGTATTAATTCCCCCTAAAAACAGTAATCAATCAATGTTTGCAAGATACTTTTTGTATTTTTATTTTAGTTTTTTAGTTTTTTTGTTACAGACTGTAATACTGTAAAATATTATGACAATCAAAACAATTAAAGTTTCAATTTATTATTATTATTCAATATAATTAATTTGAAGTAGTTGTGGTGCTTCAAAAAAGATATTGTCTGCTGTCATACAAAGATATTTTTAATTGCCATAAATAATTTCACATTGAACATTCAATATGAAAACAAAACTTTGCTTCTTTTATTTTTATTTTTTTGGGGGGGAGACAAAATGTAGATCTGACATGTCTCTTTGAGTCTATTTTTTGTCTATATAACTAGGAATTTTCTCATTTTACTTAATTTGTGATTATCAATCAACTTTATTCTGATTTCTGTCAGTAAGAGGGTTAGGCCATTTTATACTGTAAATTGGTGTCATAATTATGTAAAGATGCAGCAGTGCTGTTTATCAAGAGTAATTACCTGCTCTGAACTGATTGATGTCTCTTTTATTGAATGGCTCCAGTGTGTGTGCTTTACTGTTGGAGGAGAGTGTTTTTATAAGCGGTTTGTGTGATCAGAGTGTTTCAGTAATGAGGTCCCCCGGGACTCTCACCGGGTAATTACAGTCTCTATGAGATATTAAACTGTTTCCTGTGTCTTTTTGTTGGGCTTTAATTGAATGCAACAAGTAAGGTAAGTCTTTTCATTCTCTTCCATGGCACAAATGAATGTAACTCACATCATGTCTGCAAAAGAATTGTTTTATATGATAAATAGCTTCACATGAGGGAATTTAAAGAGATGTCATGGAGAGCTGAAAGACTTAATGTTCTATTGAAATTGATCGGTGAGGTTTGTTTCATGTTGAGGATCTGTGTTGATGTGTTGGGGTATCACACTGGTTCTGCACTATTCTTGTTTGAATTGATTTTTGAAAATATTCATTTGAATTGTTAACACCCTAGACTAGATAATTTAAAGTAAGCACCTAAACTAGATAATTCAAAATAGTGTCCATCATTTTGATGACCAGTGTTGTAATACATATTTATATATCAATGCTTTCATGAAACGTTTGTGTTTACTGACAAAATATTTGCAAAAGTATTGGGAAGCTTCTCGGTTATGTATGTAACCCTCGTTCCCTGATGGAGGGAACGGAGACGTTATGTTGTGACGACAGACCTGGGGTCTTGCTTGGAGCCCGGATTTGCTCTGATCAAGGGAAAACGTCAATAAAAATTGGCTAGTGGAATTTGAATCCTGCGCCACTCCCTGTCTTATGGGTATAAACGGGCAGCAGGTGCAACCACTCATCAGGTTTTGCTGAGGAGTCAAGAACAAGTCCCCGGCCTTCAGCGATGGTTTGAGGTTGTGGCAGAGGGACATAACATCTCCGTTCCGTTCATCAGGGAAAGACGGTTACATACATAACCTAGACGTTCCCTTTCTGTCCGTCTCTACGAGTTATGTTGTGACAACATACTGGGGTCTAAGGGAAGGCACCACAACCTGAACCCGTCACAACCAACAGGACTGCAAATGTTTGGCAAGCCTCTGCATCTCAGCAAATGCTATGCAAGGTCGCAACCTTCCCAACGCCCCAGCGCAAATTCGCTCACCTTGGCGCCCGCAGGGACCAATGGTGAGCACATCGCAACTGAAGAAGCCAAGCCATTGTTCCTGACATAAAGATAGCCTTTAAGGAAGGGATTTCAACCTTCATGAAGACTGCTTCAAATCTTCCTATTGTTGTTACAGTTTGGCAGAACGAAGGGGAAGTGGACCTGAAGAAAGGGCGCTACGGACCCACATCCTACCCGAAGGGAGGTTACATGTGGAAACACTGATAAGGACTGACCCAGGCCTGGGCCAGTTCAACATACTGACAACAACAACTGACAGCAGAGACAGACAGAGTGGTCTGCCAAGGGAAGACATGAGTTCACCCGCAGGAAAACCTTTCCGTGGAAGAATACACACATGGGATTGCCCACAGGGAGCTGCTCAGAGCTTCTGCGGTGCGGATCACGTACAAGCGTATCCAGGCCGGGGTCTCAAGACAACGTCAAAGTAGGTCGGGCCTGAAACCAAGGCACATTTCACTTACCAAAAATGCCTGGAGGTCCCCGACCCTCTTGATGTGATAGTGTCCACCACCGCCGGTGTTAGAGCACTCAAGTCTGTGGGTGCCCCGAGGGAGGGGCTGTCACAAGAAGCATGAGTTCTGAAAACCAGGTCCGGGTGGGCCAAAACGGCCCCAGAACATGGGCAGCACGTAGTGATTTGAACTGCTACTGGCTACAGAGGAGGAGATGGCGGGTGAGCTGCAGGGCCAGATGCACTGCCAACAGCTCCAGGCAATTGATATGCCAAAGCAGACGAGGCCCTGGAGCATGCCCCAGAAGCCACTGAAAGTGTTTCAGCTGCACCACCCCCACCACTGAGGGAATGTGGCAGAGCTGATGTAGACGCAAAAGGGGGGTGCCTGCAGCGATGGGCTGATCGCTGTATTGTACTGCCGAGAACTACTGTGCAAAATTCTCGACAGTGTCGCCGAAGAGCCCAGCCTGAGAGATCGGGGCATCAAGAAAAAAACTTTCTCGATGTCCATCATTTCCTCTAAAGCCACAGATGGGGCTCCTGGGCCACAATAGCGGATATCGCCTTCCCGAGGGACCGTGCCATGACCTTCGTCGCCCGGAGAACGAAGTTGGTCGCCGTGCGCAGCTCCTGCATCAACCCCGGGTCGGTGCCACCCTTGTGCTTCTCTTTAAGTGCCTTGGCCTGGTGTACATGCAGGATCACCATGGCATGCAGAGCAGAGGCAGCCTGGCCGGCCGCACTGTAGGCCTTAGCAGCAAGAACTGCCGTGGTCCTACAAGGTCTGAAGGGGAGACGCGGACGATTCCTCCAAATGGTGGCATGCACACCTCCAGCCCGATGCTCGCGGCTGCCCAGGAAAGTATGGCCATCATCTCTGGGTCGGACTCTGCATCAGCCGTGGTGCCCGAGGTCGGCAGCCCCACCGAGTCTTCATCCTTGTCAGACGAAAACTTATTCCCGATGCTGCAATCGATATCTGATCCTCCCTCGGTCCCCCAAATGAAATGCAAGGATCACCGTGAGGCTGCCCAGACAAAAACCGGGGAGCCGGATGGGACAGTAACTGCAGGAGGGGTGAGAGATCCGCGAGGGGGTACCTGACGGAGAGGCTCTCACTGTGATCTTCAGATCACCACGGCGTCAGCCGCGGAAACTGCTCTTTATGTGAAACGCCCAGGGGAATCACTCATGCTGACTTAACACTATATTGCATTTAATTTGCTAAAACTTAGTTTTAGATAATAACAGATACAAATAGTAACAAAATTAAACAGAATAGTAACATGAATTCAGTGTATAATTGATCTGTTTTTGCTGACATTTTGAATGCGTATTTGTGCATTTCAGGTCTCGTCAGATCAGGTGGAGGACATAAATTTATCTGTGACACTTGAGGACATGATGCACAGTGATTCCAGTCGCAATGCGAATCCCAGTGACAGCACTGAACTCAGCAGCAGCGACCTGCTTTCCTTAAAGAGTGACACCCTATCTCTGCTCAGTGAAGCGGCCATCTCATGCAAAGTTAGTAAACACACACACATGCAATGTCTTTTTTATTCTATGGCAGGTTTACACTGTGTGATTTTCAAAGTCGTCGGTTCGCTGTTCTTCTCACACTGTGAGACTGTCTGGGGTACAGTCTAGTTGCTGCTGTGTGCACAGTACATGATGTGTGCATCGGATTTGTCAGTCCAGATCAATGCGAAGTAACATCAGATGAATGAAAATGCAAATTGATCTGACAGCAGGTGGCGCTTATGGAAAAGTAGAAATACAGTTTCGTTAAATGGTATTTACATTTTTCAAGCATCTGTTTTCAAGCACCACTTTATGTTTTTCAATGAACAACAAACACAAGAGTTATTATGACTTTCCCTTGCCCTGTGCCTTGGCTACGTCATGTGTAGACTACAATGAAGACAAATATATTGACTCATAGGCTGTGATGCTCGTTACTATAGAAAATAAAATGCCATCCTCAGCATGTGCTAGTGGTAATCAAAAAGAGCATGATAAATCGATAAAACTATAAATAGTTTTTTATGTGAAATATTACTTTAAAAAAAGTGGAAGTGGCGAAAGAGGGAAAGAAGAGCTTGAGGTAACCAGTTTTACATTTTAGCACCATGTTAAATTGATTTAATGTCACATTTTTTTTGGTTGGTCAGTAAACGTGAACTGTAGCAGCAAACAAACTATGCGGTGATGATGTTGTATTGAAGGTTATCTTTGGTTGCAGGATTGCAACAGTGGTGGTCTTCGAACGTCTCGACACAGGACCACCGAGTATGAGCAATGATTATTGAAATTGCCACTGTTGTTTCACGACCTTTCGTCTGGCACAGCTAAAAATTGTGCAGTGTGTCTGTGAATCAGCATCGATGAATGAGCATCAATTTGCCTCTGATTTCAGGTTTTTGTCAGCAATTTCCACAAAACTGTGGCTAAAATCCTGCAGTGTGAACCTGTCAATAAACTGATTTCTTCTGCCAACCTAGCAGCAGCACACTAATAATCACTCTGAATAATTTACCAACAGTATAACAACAACTTAACAAATCTTGCAACTCCTAAAAAGCCTCAAACAACATTTTATCATTTGCAAGTTTTTAATAGTCAAGCACAAATTAAGAAATTAACAATCCAGGTCTCTTTAGTAGCTTTGAGTTTCAATTGATTGACCAGCATATGCTCATCATTACATACTCAAGTGCATCTCTGGCCTTGGCTCATCATGTTTTCTCAGCTTGTCTTTTGTAATCCTCTTAGAGACTCCTGCTTGTCCTGGCTCAGTGAATGTCTTAGCTGTACAGTGAGGTTGGTCACCCCGCTGATGAGGTCAGCCAGGCCTGCCCTCCTGTGTCAGATCTTAGCACGTTTTTAGACCTCTTGATTTGGGTTGACATACACAGCAGGTTACAGGTTTAAGCATGGTTTGTTTGTTGCCTTCTATGGTGTCACTCTCACTGAGTGATCTAAGTTCAATATGAGTTCATTTCTTAAAATGTATTCATGGCATAACGTATGTTATCATTGAAAATAAATTGTATTTTGTGTTTTATTTTGCATTTTGTAATTACCATTAATGTCAGTTTAATCAAATTTTGCATCTGATTTGTCTATTCCGACCAATAAGAAACACCTTTCTTTTGTAATTTCAAACCTGTTACTAATTGTATAGTAAATTATCTAGCATAAAAAATTCTTCATCAGCATGCCTATTATAAACATGAATATTATAAAAGTCATAGTTAATGGTTTGTTAATGACGAGAAATGGACCTTAAAATAAAGTCTGACACATTTTTAATAAACGCATTATAGACTCATAGTAAAGTGACTTGTGCTCTGCATTTTACCCATCCAACATGCACACACACAGCAGTGAGAAGTGAGCAACCACACACAAAAAAAAAAAAAAAAAAAAAAATTCTTTCCATTTGGTTCTGAGGAATTAAATGGTTGGA
>JAUMHG010000079.1:14483142-14512117 GCA_032359395.1 Enteromius anoplus | reverse complement strand
AAAACAGACTGTTTCATTCTAGGGTCAAATTCTAGGGTTGTAAATGGACCTGTAAAACCGTTTCTGGGCATTTTTTTACCCTTACCTAAGCTACATACCTTCTATGTACTTATCAGAGAACAATTTAAAATATTCTCTCAAATCATTCGATGGCACCTTTAAGACATGTATTAATCATGTTAAGAAAACATTCCATTTTAGTTGATGGGTACATCGCATTACATTTTTAGAGTCATTTAATTTAAACATTTAAGCATTTTGCTTATAGATTGGTTTGAGATCAAATTATTGTGAAGTTGTTGCTGTACAACAAAAATGGTATTCTACTATTTTACTTAATCTCCCCATGTTTTTCTAGTCAAGTGCATATAAATTACACTGAAAACTGAGAAACACAGATTTAGAGCACTGGACATAAATAATTTCAATTGTTAGAAGTTTCCTAACAATTCAACTTTGCATCAACAAATTGAGAGAGGAATTTTGGTTTGACCTCTGAAGTGACATCAACAAGGAAAGTCATTGAAAGTGTTTTTCCATTCACTAACTATCATTCATTTGATAATTTCTATGATTTAGCACTGTTTCCCTTTGCTATCAGCAACAACAGACCTGCTAGTTGACAAGCACTGATCTAGAAGTATAGATCCAGACAGATTTGATGGCCTGAAGATAATAACCCCTGGCTGAAAACATCTCACAGATTTTGTGAATGTCAAGCTTTTTCCCAGACTGACATGGTTGTCATGGATATTTGAAGATGTGTCAAACACTGACAAAACCTCACTCTCATCAGCACACTTAACTCTTTCTCCAAAAAACTTGAGTTCAGTCTCTAAACTAAAGGTGTTTAACTCTTTATGCATGTTATATCAGCTCATTTAAAGAGACGTGTCAATCAAAATGTTAAGTTCCGTCACCAGGTCCTCACTGACTGCATGAATTTTCAGTGTGGCCTTTATTAATCATACATAGCATGTCTCAGGTTGTCTCAGTTGTGTGTATATAGTGTGTGCCTCCAATCAGACTGATGAGATCTCCAAATCTCCAGACCTTCACCTGAGAACCTCCAGAGCAATGAGCCGTGCCTGTCCAAGCTGCCATCAGTGGCCTTCATCCCAGACTGGTCACTCCTCACACACATCGTCTGCAGCGTGTTGATGCATTCGACTGCCTCATGTGTTTCACCTCATCATCTTTAAGAAGTAGTTAAAAAGATCATGCATTAATTCAATCATTTAATTTGAGTTTGCATAAGCGTTAATTCGAGATTCATTTGTACAAGAATGGATGTTCAAACAATTGACATTTGTTCTTGTTACATAGTCATTAATTAGCAGAGATGCATATTTAATTTTTTTTACCAAACAAACACAACACTTGGTGGAAATAGTGAAGAAAATATTATTATTATTATTATTATCCTTACTTTTTATAAAGTAGCTTGTAAAATCTTGTAATATCTTGTTAAGGCTAGTCTTATATGTTGCCTTAGCAAGATTTATTATTATTATTGTTATTGTTATTATTTTTTAATCTTTTTTATTTTATTTATTTATTTTTTGCTTAAAATATAAGATATAGTGGGTACGGAAAGTATTTAGACCCCCTTAAATGTTTCCTTCTTTGTTATATTGCAGCCAATATAGTTATTTCATCAATTCCAGTTTTTTTCTCTCATTAATGTACACACAGCACCCCATTTTGACAGAAAAACACAGAATTGTTGATATTTTTGCAGATTTATTAAAAAAAGAAAAACTGAAATATCACATGATCCTAAGTATTCAGACCCTTTGCTCAGCCTTTAGTAGAAGCACCCTTTTGATCTAATACAGCCATGAGTCTGTCAGGTTGGATGGTAAACGTTGGTGGACAGCCATTTTTAGGTCTCTCCAGAGATGCTCAATTGGGCTTAAGTCAGGGCTCTGGCTGGGCCATTCAAGAACAGTCACAGAGGTTGTGAAGACACTCCTTCATTATTTTAGCTGTGTGCTTAGGGTCACTGTCTTGTTGGAAGGTTAACCTTCGGCCCAGTCTGAGGTCCTGAGCACTCTGGAGAAGGTTTTGGTCCAGGATATCCTGGTACCTGGCCGCATTCATCTGTCCCTTGATTGTAACCAGTCGTCCTGTCCCTGCAATGTAAAAAGAAACACCCCCACAGCATGATACTGCCACCACCATGCTTCGCTGTTGGGACTGTATTAAACAGGTGATGAGCAGTGCCTGGTTTTCTCCACACATACCGCTTCAAATTAAGGCCTAAAAGTTCCTTGGAGTCCTTTAGGTGTTTTTTTTATCAAACTCCTTGCAGGCTTTCATGTGTTTTGCACTGAGGAGAGGCTTCCATCGGGCCACTCTGCCATAAAGCCCCGACTGGTGGAGGGCTGCAGTGATGGTTGACTTTCTTCAACTTTCTCCCATCTCCTGACTGCATCTCTGGAGCTCAGCCACAGTGATCTTCGGTTCTTCTTTACCTCTCTCACCAAGGCTCTACTGCCCCGATAGCTCAGTTTGGCCGGACGACCGGCTCTAGGAAAGGTTCTGGTCATCCCAAACGTCTTCCATTTAAGGATTATGGAGGCCACTGTGATCCTAGGAACCTTAAGTGCAGCACAAATTTTTGTAACCTTGGACAGATCCATGCCTTGCCACAATTCTTTCTCTGAGCTCTTTAGGCAGTTCCTTTTACCTCTCATTTGCTCTGACATGCATTGTGAGCTGTAAGGTCTTATATAGACAGGTGTGTGGCTTTTCTAATTAACTACAATCAGAATAATCAACAAGCTGGACTCAAATGAAGGTGTAGATCCATCTCAAGGATGACCAGAAGAAATGGACAGCACCTGAGTTAAATATATGAGTGTCACAGCAAAGGGTCTGAATACTTAGGACCATGTGATATTTCAGTTTTTCTTTTTTTTAATAAATCTGCAAAAATGTCAACAATTCTGTGTTTTTCTGTCAATATGGGGTGATGTGTGTACATTAATGAGGAAAAAAAGATATAAGATTATAAAATAAATATAAAAGTAAATAATATAATTAAATAATATAATAAATATTAATAAATAATATTATTAAATTATGTAATAATTATTAAATTATATTATTATATATTATATTAAATTAAATTATACATGGCTAAATGGTTGTCATCAGTTGTAAATAATAAAAAATAAAGTTTGAAGTCTTTGTATAGAATATCTTTTTTTAAATACTTTAATTTAGTCAAGTTAAATTAAACCAAATGACAAGGGTACATTAAAAAAAATTACACCAACTGAGTTATAGATGTATTTTTAAAAACAAATAAACTAGCAAACAATGTTAATGCTATTAATGGTTTATTATTAAAATAAAAATCTTTAACATCTTTTTAAATTTAATAATATTTCCCCATATTATTTCATATTTTAAGCCTGCACAACTGTAAAATAATGAAACTGATACATAAAAGGAATTTGATAATAAAATAAATGACGTAAAAAAACATTATAATGTGTCCTTATACCATACATAAAAAAGTTTACATATATAACATTGTATACAAATCAACCCCTGTACTGGCACAGTTAGATGCAAAAACACCAGAGTATTATAGTACCACAGTATTACCATCTGATTCCATTACTGCATATAAGTTAGACCGGAGTGTTTTCATGTAAGCGCTCTGAATCTATTTGAAGCGTTGCACTAATGATTTCTATAGCACTCCGGGTGAATAATGCGCTATCTTATCATGGCGAGATCTGCGCGAGTGGTAAGGGAACTGCAGATAGTTTAACATAGTTACCAACTGACTGCTTGCAGTGCCTTAAGCAATATAGTTGAACAGCGTTATAGGATTACTGCTTTGGGCCTGGAAACATAAGCCTCTCTTAGCGGCGTACAGCTTAAGACCTCCGCGTAACTCTATTAAAGCACACAGCATTTCTCCAGACACACGCATAATCATATAACTCTGTTAAACAGCTCGGATACAGTCGTGACTGGATTGTTGAAAATCAGAGTTAACGTCTCACTCTTTATTGAAACTGTGGTTTTATTAGTTTATTGTTATCAATTCTTGTCCGTTGTCGATATTTAGGCACTGCGGGAGCTGGGCTGTGGTTTTCCAACGTCTGGTTTCGTTGACTATACTCTTCAGGATTTGAGCTGACACTTGAAGAAGTGCTGTTGTTGTTGAAGATCTTCCTGCATGTTCTCTAATAGTGAACATGGTGTAAAACACATTCTCTGCTTTAGGAGCTGATATATAATTCAATAGAATAAGCGACTGGAGACATCCGATTACATTGATAATGGGGGTTTGAGAGTGATGTAGGTTTAACCTGTTGGTCAGAGAGGCCCTTAGGTGGTGTCTGCGAATCCAACAGACCACAAACATGAACCTCACTGAGTTTGATCCATAAAATGTATTGTTGGCTATTGCTACAAATATACCTGTCCTACTTAAGAGTGTTTATGTGCCCCGGACTCATTTTTGTTATTGCTGTATAGTGTTGAACTTTCTTCTCCTGCATCATATTCTTCATGTTTTTTGATTGAGTTTAGTTCTCTACTGTACAGATGTGACTTTACATTTGGGCATATTCATTTAATTTTTAAAATTATTAAAAACTCTTTCACGTACTGTATGTAAAAGAAAAAAAACAACAACCAAGCCCTGCCTAAATAAAAAATTAACGTAACTCATAAAAAGTAACTAAGTAACGCAATGCTACTTTTTTAAGAAGTAACAGTATTATAATGTGTTACTTTTCCAGACACTGGCAAATACTATCAAGAAATGTACAAGCTTCATATACAGTATATATATATATATATATATATATATATGTGTGTGTGTGTGTGTGAATATAATGAGCCCTAAACTATATAATTGGCTGTTACTGAGATCAAAATGAGGTCAGCCTGCGCTCACTTACTCTTCCTACCGCCCTCTGAAGGTGGGTGTGGGGGTTATCCCATGTCTCCTCACTGCACCGCAGCCAGTCGTTGATGGTTAGGGAGGTTAGAGAGTTTCCCTGAGCATGAAAACATGGGTGGTTGGTATCCGAGGATGTACTGAAAGGGGGCCATGCCAGTAGAGGGTTTCTGTAGGGAGTTCTGTGCATACTCGGCCCAGATCAGAAAGACACTGATGTTTAATTGAGAGCAGAAGGCGTGGCAGACTCGGGATGTAAATTGAGGTCCCCAGTCTGAGACTGTCGACTGGTAAACCATAAAAGCAAAACACTTGTTCCAGCATGAGCTCAGTGGTTTCCCAGGCTGTAGAAAGATTGACTAGGGGAATGAGTCTACAAGCTTTAAATAAGTGGTCAATTACGGTGAGTATGGTAATGTAGTTTCTGGATGCAGGCAAGTCGGTGACAAAATCAATGGCTATATGAGACCAGGGTCGTTAAGGAACTGATAATGGTTGGAGGAGGCCCGCAGGTCATTGATGTGATGACTTAGCAATGTGTGCAAGGGGGGTATTGTCTGACAAACTGGATGACATCTCTCTGCAAAGAAGGCCACCAGAACCGATTAGTAGTAAGCTCAGTGGTGGCAGTTAAGCCCAGATGACCAGCACTGGGAGTATCGTGAATCCAATGGAGCAGACGTTCACGAAGACACATGGAGAGGTGGAGCTGGATCAGTGGTCAGAGCGTCATTTATCTCAGTCATAATGTCCCAACGTATGGGGGCGACAATGATAGAGGCAGGAATTATAGACTCAGGTTGAGTGCTCTGGAGCTGGGAGTCAAACTGGCCGGAAAGAGCGTCTGCCTTGCCATAATTTTGCGGGATTGCCATGACGTTAAGAGAGTACTGCCCCAACCCCGCTGTTAGATGCATCCACAAATTCTCTGCCTGGGTCTGGGTGATGAAGGATGGGTGCTGAGGTAAATCGTTTCTTGAGGCTTTGGAAGGCTTGGATGCTCTCCGGGGACTATTTGAGAGTGGTCGGTCCCTTCTTAGTCATAGATGTCGGCGGAGTGGCAGTTTGGTTGAAGTTGCGTATAAACCTCCGATAAATATTGGTAAAGTCCAGGAAACGCTGAAGTTCTTTTTTACGGTCTGGGGTTGAGGCCGGTTAACCACTGCTTGTACTTTCTAATCGTCCATAGTCACCCCCTCGGCGCTGATAACATATTTTAGGAAGGCAGTCTTGGTTTGATGAAACTCACACTTTTAATTTTTGTGCAGAGCTGGTTCTCAATGAGACGATGCAGAACAGCTCAAACGTGAGTGACGTGGGATTCATAATCCTCGGAATAAATGAGAAAGTCATCAATGTACACAATGATGTGTCTTTTGAGCATGTCTTGGAATACCTCATGGATAAAAGCTTGAAAAACTGAGGGACTACTGGATAGTCTGAACAGCATAACCAAATATTTGTAGTGCCCGGTAGGCATGGAGAAGCCCGTTTTCCACTCATCCCCCTCGCAGATGTGGATTAAATTGTAAGCACTTCGGAGGTCCAATTTGGTAAAGAACAAGTAAGGAGTTGTTCAAGGCTGGCTGGGACCAAAGGGAGCGGGTAACGGTACTTGATGGTGATGTTTTTCAAGCTGCGGTAGTTGATGCAGGGTCTCAACCCACCATCTTTTTTCTTAACAAAGAAGAACCCCACTGACTGGAGAGGTGAATAGGCGAAGAAACCTTTGGCCAGTTCGTCCTGTATATATTCCATCATGACCTCTGACTCACGTTGTGAGAAAGGGAAGACACGACCCCAGGTGGGCATGGTGCCTGGCATCAGATCAATAGCGCAGTCGTTGGGTCAAGGAAGGGTAGCTGGGTGACTTTCTTTTTGCTAAATGCGGTGGCAAGGTCGTGATATTCTGCCGGAAGTTTGTCAAGAAGATCTGGCCCAGGGTTCTCCTCTTTGGGGATGTTCGCTCTTACTGGGGTTGTGAGACTATTGTGCTATCAATTGAAGGACCACTCTCTCGAGCCAGGGGAGTCTTAGAATGACAGGGTAGTCAGGTGATTGAATAGCGAAAAGACGGATGCTCTCGGTATGTAACAGGCTGTTCTGTAGTTTGAGTTCGTCTGTGACGAACTGAATTTTCCCTGGCCCCAGAAGTCATCCGTCTATGGCAGCCACTGCCAACCAAGGACCACATAGAAGAAGAGGGAGATCTTGGCATTTAGCAAAACCCACCTCTTTAAAAATTCCCTGCCGCCCCCGAGTCAATGAATGCAGTTGTCTCAATGTGTCTATCCTTTGTCCTTACATATACAGTAATTTGAAGGATATCAACTGAAGGAAATTCACTCACCCTGGAGGTCTCATGGCGCGAGGAGATGTTCCGACTGACTGCAATACAAGCAGAGGTGGTTTCTTACTCTCCTCTCTCATTCCTCCTGATATAATACTTGCGTATTATTTTCTGAACGGATGAACGTGGGACCTTCAGGCATCTGGAAATTGCACCTGGAAATTGCACCTAAGGATGAGCCTCACTTGTAGAGGTCAACAATTCTTTTCCTGATGTCTTGGTTGATTTTTCTTGATTTTCCCATGATATCAAAAAAGGAGGCTCTGTGTTTGAGGTGTACTTTATAAGCATCCACAGGTGTGCTATATCAGAAACTCAAATTAAATCAATTAACCTATCAGAAGCTTCTTAAGGTCAAAATGGAATCATCAGGAGTTTTATTTTTATTTAAAAAAACACAATAAACATAGTGTATATATACTTCTGACTTTGATGAAAGTGATAAAAAAAAAAAGAAATTAATGACCAAATAACCATTTGATGTTGAAAACATGCAGTATATATGCTGCTTTAAATGTCATCAACAATGCTTCGACAACTAAAAAAAACTGGTCAAAGCTTCTTGTCATTCACACACATTCATTTGTCTGGCAAAGCACTGATCTCGAAAGCAACAGAATATGTCATTCATGATTTTAAAAAGGCACAACAGGCTGTTGACACTCTCACCCCTCTCTGTTATTCCCTCGCTTTCCCTCTTTTTATTTTGCCCAGCCTCTTTTCAAATGCACAGTCCTCACCTGTTCTTTTCACTGTTATCTCAAATAATTACCCCTCCGTTTCCCCCGAATCCCTGGAGGCCTGAGCTGCTCAAAAGGGCCACTCAGTATGTCCAGGCACGGAGGTATCGAGATCAGCGCTCAGTGGATCAGTATTCAGTCTCTAATTAACGGCCGTGGTGTTCCAGCAGGCCCCAGACCAGCCCGAGTCCATATGGCTGCTACAAGGCCAGTGTGATTATCACCATGTGCTACAGAGCAAAAGAGAGGGGAGGACTGAAAAGAGAGAGCGCTTGGGTGTAGTATTTTTAACGACTGGCAGAGATGACGGTGCGTTTGTTATTTTTAAGCAGCAGTAGCCTAACCCTGACCTTCCACACACTCACACCTCTGTTTATGTGTTAGCAAAAGTAATTAGTTTTAGGGTTACGAGAGAAGGAAACATATTATGTTCATAGCTTCGAAATCAGTGTTGAATGCAAGATAACAGCGTTTCTGGACAGATTTGCTCTCTGAATTTTGGCAGACAAAATCAAGTCGTTTCAATAGGAATTCACATGATTCCTACGTGAGGTTCTTCAAGCCAGTCATACACATTTGCCAGGCTGACCAACAGAGCGCGTTTGAAAGTTTGTAATGAAGGAATTGGCAAATTGTTTTGGTCCCACCCCACTCCTCACCACAGACCATTGTTTGCTTGCTAATACCACCACATTTTTGGAAAAAGTGACTGCAGTTTACAAATGCAATTCAACATTAACAAAATAGGATTTGAATAAAAGTTGGCTGACTGTGCACTAGAAACATGATTGCACACACACATACACACACACACATTTTTTTTTTTTGTGATTTATGGGGACTCTGCATAGGTGTAATGGTGTTTATACCGTATAAACTGTATGTGGTATTGCCCTACACCTACCCTACACCTAAACCTACCCCCTGCAGGAAACTGTGTGCATTTTTAAATTTTCAAAAAAAAAAAAAAAAAAACATTTAGTTTGTTTTTTAAGCCTTTTGAATTATGGGGGCACTGAAAATATCCTCATAAATCACCTTCATATTGTAATACCTATGTCATACCCATGTCATTACACAAATTTTTGTCCTCATAAACCACATAAACCCGCACACACACACACACACACACACAAAACGCTACATAGAAAAATATGGAACCTTGTGTCTTCCACTGAATGAAAATTGTTAAAAAAAAATGTTAACTGAAACTTTTTATCTTTCTATAATGAGTTTAATGAGTTTATTACTATAATGAGTCTCTTTTTTTTTTTTTTTTGCATTTTTTCCAAATTTACAAAATTGGGTGAATTTTCTACTGATTTGAAAGTGAGTGAGTGAGTAAATGAATGAGTACATTTCTACTGAATGAATAGTGAGTGAGTGAATTAATGAATGAGTGAATTTTGACTGAATGAACGGTGGGTGAGTGAGTCAATTTCTACTGAATGGACTGAGTGAGTGAGTGAGTGAATGACTGATTGAATGAATTAATTAATTTCAACTGAACAGACAGTGAGGGAATGAGTGAGTGAATGAATGAATGAACTAATTAATGAATGAATGAATTTCTACTGAATGGGCAGTGAGTGAGGGAATGAATGAATTTCTACAGCATGGACAGTGAATGAATAAGTGAATTTCTACTGAATGGACAGTCAGTAAGTGAGTGAGTGAGTGCGTAGTGAGTGATTTCCCATTTTGTTGTTATGTTCTTGAATGTGAAAGGGGACTGGAACAAAACTGACAAGAAGAAGCATCATGAACGTAATCAATACAACTTATATGATGTATTACAAGCATTTTGAAGTGACATGACAGCTTTGTGTTGAGAACAGACTGAAATTTAATTCATTAAATCTTACTAAAAATCATCCTTTTCTGAGTGAAAAAACTGTCCCTTTAAAAAAACTGTGTGTGTGTGTTTATGAAAAGGCAGGACAGTGTAAAACAGGTGACATTAATAAAAGGAGTTATTAATAACACCAGTGATTCAAATCTTTATTTTGAACGTTTTGCTGTACAACCTGAAACAGCTTTTATTTCTTCCTTTAGATGCCAAAGTCAATATAAGGGACTATCACGGGAAGATGGCAGCTCATTACTGGAATGGCAGCAAGGATATTTTTACCGAACACAGATCTCTTTCTGGCATGTATTTACTATTCAGCTTTTCACATTTACAGAAGCATGTTTTTAACAATGGCTACCAAAATCATTCTGTGTATTATTTTAACATCTCTGCTGCTTTATTTGTTGTCTGCTGTGATTGACAGCTGTTTTTCTCCACTCAGCTGGCAGCTGGCCGAGGGGGAGGCGGGCCCAGTGTTACTCGCAGCTGTCTGCCCTGCTGTCTCGCTCTCAGAGCAACAGAAACATCAGTTCAGAGACGTCCAGCGCTCCACTTGAGCTCCATCCCCTTCACACACCACCCTCGTCCTGATACACACTCTCCAGTGATGGTCAAGTGTTCATCAAATGAATGATTTAATTATTTGTTCCCACAAAAATGAATGCTGTCATCATTATGCCATTCAACTTGCAAGCTAAGACTAAGAAATCATTTTAAGGTTCTTGTATTAAGAAAACCCTTGTATTGATATGATATAACAAATAATATAATTTTGCTACTTAACTGAATTAAAGATAGCACACTTAATTAATGTTTCTTAGCAGACTTTTAAAAAAGTGAATTTTGTTGTAAAGCAAAATTAAAGTTTCCCTTTACATCATTGACGTCATAAACGATAACTGACTTATAATCCTATGTTGTAGTTTTTATTTATTAATATATTAATTATTTTCATATGAAACTTTACAGAGACAGCACAGTTTGCAAGTAAACATTCTTTTCTAACCACTCCTCCCTTCCTATCCCATTCTCACAGAACACAAAGATGGACATTATTGCAAGGCACTGAGCTGATATATAAAATAAATACAAATGAATACATAATATTAATAATAATAATAAATTATAAATAATAAAAATAAATACACTTGTCAGGTTCGTGTGGCGAAAGCACGAAGGCAGAGTCGGTAGTGCAATAAATCACAATTATTTTAATAAATCCAAGACGAGTAGACAGACAGGCAGGGTAACTCACACGACATCCAAAGCAACATTAATGACCGGAACACAAGGACTAGACTGAACGTACCTTATATAACACAGACAATCACTCTAATAAACAAGACACACCTGAACGTAATCAACACTGACAGAAACTAGCTGCTATCAGAGCCATCTTAACTAAATGTAAGTTCTTCCTTCGATCAATTTGAAGAATTGAATCATCCACCAAATACATACAGAATATCTCGGGTCAGGTGGAAGCCTAACATTAACAATTTTTTCAATAGTTTATATTATATTTCCCCAGTAAGGTTCACGTTCAGAACAACTCCACAACATATGCAGTAATACCAACCTCTGTCTTACACCCAGGGCAACGTTCTGAATATGATCTTGTGCAATCTTTAAGGTGTATAATATACTCTATGTATAATATTCAACTGTATAAATCTATGCCTACTGTTTATTGAAAATGATGAAGCACTTTCACATATAAGTTCCCAAGTATCTTGTTCAAAAGTACATTACAGATCTTGTTCCCTATTTAAGTTTGATGATACGTCCTCCTTACAGTATACAGTTCAATGGAATTAGCATTCATACTATAATCCTTTGTTAAAGCACGCCTATTTTGATGTTTGTTATCATGTGTAATTTAAACTTAAACTGCTTCATCATTACAAATGCTTAATTACAAATATGTGTAAATGCTTGACATACAATAATAGAAATGATATTAAATTATATTTTAGTGTACCATAAATACTTGCCAAGCATTTAACTTTTAACTTTGCATTAAAATAACTTAAAGTAGAAGAAGAAGAATTATGTGTGTGTGAGAACAATATATGTAATACTGCTTTGAATTGTTGTTTAAAAGTACTAACTGACTTTTAAAAATGTATTTTGATGTGGACATCTTATTGTATTTGACCCATTTAGACACACACACACACACATATATATATATATATATATGTGTGTGTGTGGAGGTTTCTTTGGCTCAGTACAGTGTATTCACATAAGCAGCTGAACCAAAACATGCTCAAACATCATCGCTGTTAATCTGGCACGCACTTGTGAGAAATACCAAACCAGTCTCTCCAGCTCTCTCTTTATATACACCTCAATTAACACAACGCCTAGAGGAACACAACACAGCGTAATGCTTCTGTCCATCGGTTGTATCTCAGGCCTTTGTCTTTGTTTGGACACTAGCTGCAGTATTTCTCACTGTCAGACCAACTCTCACAGCCGATGTGAGAAAAGCGGACCAGTGCTACGGCTTTGAAAACTCTCTCTGGAATGAGAAAAGAAATCAAACACTCTGAACCTGAATATTGCTAAAGATTCATCCAAGTCTAGCAATGTTTAGTGACCGGATGCAGTCTGGATTCCCTAACATCCGGGGAAACTCAGCCGCTTATCCTTGTGTGAACATTCATTATGTCTAAATGATGGATGGAAATATGAAAATGCAATGCAAGGAAACTGGATAGCTTCCTTGAACTGTTAATTATTTTATTTTAGTTTTATTATTATTATTATTATTTTTATTCAAATATTCATTAGATTTTATTTATTTTTATGAAATTACATTTTATTTCCTTAAATTTCTAATATTACGAAATAGCATTACGTTAATATTGGTTGGGACATCGTCACATCTGTTGCTGGTTAGAATTACTATCTGGTGTTAAAATGTGTCCTTAGGTGTTCAGGTGTAAATGTAAATCTGACCGCAGACACTGGTAAAGGAATATGTTTTTGGCTGGAACTTGAATGTTGGAACGGTTCCTCTTACATGACTATCAATGACAAAATGTAATTACAAATAATTTATGATAAATACTTTAATGTCATTTACTGTCAGTTTTAGAGCGAATATTATAATCAAGAGTGCTTTATTATTGTCAACACATTACAATATGTATTTAAAGCATGACAAAATATGATTTAAAATGTATATGACTAAAATGTAGTCATTTGCATGATCTGTGGTGGATTTACAGTCTGGCGGAAGGTCAAGCATCTCTCACATCATCCTCCATCAGTGAGAGACAGTCTCACACCTGCCTTAGGTCAAGATTCAGATCCTACATCTCTGTCTCCTCTGGCAAAGCACACAGACAACGAGGCTCTTGGGTAATCTTTGAAAAATAAATGGGAACACACACACAGTATGCCAGAAACTTTTCCAGCTAAAGCAAATATTTCAGCAGGAAGATTATTTATTTAGCTTCCATGTGATGTGTAAATCTCAATTTCAACAAAAATGTACCCTTATGACTGGTTTTGTAATTGTGAATTTAGCCAAATATGTATTTTAATTAATTAAAAGTCTCTTGAAGTTCTCTTCTGTTGCGGGCAGTTTCATTCCCGCACCAACCCCCATCGTTTCTCTAAAGTTACACACTTTCTTTGTGTCATCAGACAGACATCAATAACGCATTCAGTGTTGGCATCCAGTTTCATGTCTGGCACGTTGTGCGTCACTAAGAGTGCGTTTTTATCACCAAATCCTCCACGGAGCCAAGAGAACAGCGACAATGGAGTCAGCCAGGTTAACTTTTCCTTTGTGTTCCCGTCTGCAAAGCACAACACAATACATGACTATATATCAGGGCTTAAGCTGTCAGAGCCCTCCTTCTGTCCCAGAGACACCGCAGAGATGGATCACTCCTGCCCAGAGAAAAGATCTGCTGCTGCTCAATGGCAGCTGGATTGTTTTACAGGACAATTAGGCCTGGCCTTTGTTTGGATAATTACAGTGGGTTTGAAGTAGACCAGCCCCCTTCAGGTCATGGGGACAACCTTGACACAGTCATTAGAGAAACGCCCAGTGTGTCATCAGATGTTTGCTGGAGAGCTACAAGCCTTTGAATCCCACGTATGTGGAGCTGCTGTGTGTAAGATGTGTCCTAAAGCAATGAGATGAGGGTGAGTCTCACCAAACACTGGTCTGGGTCACATGTGAATAAAAAATTCTAAAATAAAATATAAAAATTTAATTAAATTAAAAAATTCAATTCAATTCAATTAAATATGGTTGATTTAAGCTTTATGTTAAATATTAATAATATAATACACTATCACAGTATAAAGCAGTAATTATATAAAAGCTAATTTTATATACAAATGATATCTTTTTTTGTCAAAGTAATTTCATAAGCAATGACATAAGGGGAATAAATAAACTTCACTGTATTAACGCAACTATGTTACAATGAACAAATCTTTTAATTTATTTAAAAAATCTAAAGCCTTATTATTTTTGCTTCTATCTAGTTAAAAACAACACAAAACCTACACCCTACACCATGTTTTGTGTGTGTGTGTGTGTGTGTGTGTGTGTGTTGGATCAGATTTTTTTTTAAACATTATGTTGAAATCATATACAGAGAGTGTAAAAAACCAACCAAAAAAACAAACATTTTACCCACATAAAATGAAATCACATAAAATAAAATAATTTAAACAATTTTCAGTACATTTCAGGGTTTTTTTTACATTTTAACTTTTTTACTTTTTTCAGAATACAGCATTTTTAGAATACTTCAGAACATTTCTGCTATAGACACTAATTTATTTTAAAAAATTAATACATAAAATCTCCTCATGTCAATTTCAATAAAAAGGAAAGGCTTTCACAGTAACTAGGAAACTGTTATTGTCGTTAGTAGCAAACTAACGTATTGTAAATAACCCAAGACCTGAACAAAAGCATAAAAGCAAGAGTTTATCAATTCAAAGAGTGATATTGTACCTGAGTCATTCCCTAAATAAGCACTTAATCCTCCATCTGTCAAGCGAACCAAAACCACTTGAGACTAACAAACATATCTGCAGTCCTGTATATCTGAGCCGAGCCTTGTGTTTGGGTGGTGTCCCCAACTACACCAACAACAGTGTCTTGCATCTCCAAACAGATAATGATAAGTCGTAATGACTCTTACTTTGAAGCTGTAAGGCTTAAGCAGGTGGGTCAACATGGTTATTCCTTTATAGATAGATATTAGCAGTGTGAAGATGATTAATGATTGGGCGACGCTTTGTAGAGCAGCTTTACAACACTGACTCACGAGAGTAACACAACACCAGCACACTCCATAGTCACCAGCATATCGGATAAATCAGACAGAAAGTGTAAATTGTACGTGGGAGTGTTGCCCTAGATTTGCAGGTGCACTTTTGTACAAGAACGCAGAGAAAAAGTACACAAAGAGTAATTAAAATCCAATTTCTTCCTGTGTATGTGCTTTGCTGAAGCACTCGCAGACCAAAGCAATCACTCTAATGCAGGCAGTGTATTAAAATACAATATCGCTTTACTCGCTTTAAAAAGTAACGAATTACTGTACTTAGTTGCTTGTGTCTCTACATTGCTTCTGAGTTCATTTTTAAGCCTGAGTGATTGTTTCTTATCAAAATGGCTTCTTTTACACGTTTTTACACCGAAAGTTAAATGAATACACCTCAGGCTAGAAGAAAATGTAAATTGACGACTGTACAGTTGAGGGCGCCGCTCAAACAACTCGCATGACAAATATTTTGCAGGAGAAGAACGTTATTCAGCAACAAAATGACAAAAAAAAAAGGTGACTCCTATATATCTTTTTTAATTAAAAAAATAAGGTTTTACTTCACTAGTTACTTAAAAAAAGTATTCTTATTATGTAACTACTACGTAAAGTTATTTGTAATGTTTCATCAACAACACTGAGAGCAGGAATTATTATTAGTAATACTCGTACCGATAACGTAACTCCACGTGAAAACTAAATCTACAGTATTTATTTTTGTAAGCGCTCATTGCTATTTTTGTGGTGAACAATTCATCAGCGCAAAAATATTTTTTTTTCATAATCTTTAATCCAAATCTAAAAATGCTCCTCCCCTCTAAAACGACAGGCCTTTTTGATGATATGAGTTTGAGCATGACATCATTAACCACGCCCCTAGGAATGTCAGTGTTCCTTTCTGAATGAAACGCCTACTTTCCTACATCCAGTCAATTTGAAGTAGAAAAAAACAAGCTGTGCCCTTTTGTTTACTCATTCAAAATACTGTTTCTCTCGGAAGTACATCAGAATACGGAAGTAAAATCATCACAAACGTCTGCTTCATGCGGACTTTAAAAACACATCATTCCTCATTAATTTGAACTGGAGAAATTGTCAACCGCTCCAGGACACAACAGCATTTCTGATTCATGACTGAACTGAACAATTCATTCACAAATTGGACAAAAACAAATTGTTAGCAGCTGTTCAAAAGTAAACAACTCACTGATTCAAATGATTCGGACCAAGCTAGTCTTTAGTAAGCTGTTCAACACTGAATAAAAAATTACATAATCACATTACATGTAACCCGTAAAATTACTTTTCATTATACAAGAGAATATCTGAGCTACTTTTTTCAATGAGTAATGCAAGTTTGCCATTTTTTCACTGACACCTCTCCCGTCTTGTGTTGAGGAAAACTGTGTGACACAATGCCCAGGTAACCTTCCGTAACATCCTATCCCTGGAGCATTTTCGTACGTAAAAATTCTCACACTTTTTATACAGAACGTTTCTATTGAATAAAAAACGTGATTAATTTCTCCTTCCTTTATCAAAGACATTAATCAGCTGCATGTACACTGATAACAGTTTTTGATTAATGTGTTTAGATAAAGTGATACCTTCTCGAGGTTCATTTCATTGATTTTTTTTAAAGAGGTGAGAGGCGAGTAGTGAGAGTGTGGAAATAGATACTGCTTCTGTCAGCCCATAATGGTAAAAACTGTTTGGTAGTGATTAATATGGCGTTTTGGATGTCAGGGCAGAGGTTAGATATTTCGCCCCTCACCTAGTTTTTCAAGCCCACCCGGTGCAGGGCCCTCAGGAACCAGAAAGAGATCCAAAAAAAAAAAAATGTCTGAAATGAGAATAGAAGGAACGAGGGCCAGAAAACATACTTGAACACATTTGATTCGTGCTGATTGGAGTGTAGTTATGTAGTTGCAACCCTGTTGTATCAATTACACCCATGCTAAATGACTTGTTTCACTCTGCAAATGTTTGTTTTCCGGCTGGTGCAGATGTGGGAGTGAATTTGATGATAAGTGAGAACAATATGCCTCGCAGGCTGCCGTAGAGAGAGATCATGTTCTCCTGGACAGAAACACACAATAGAAGAAAGGAAAGGTGGTGAAGAATGGAATATGGATGAGAGAAGACTCTTGTGGAAAATAAGTGCGCTTAACTGAACTGAAGGTATATATACGCCATGTTATTTCATAAAATATTGGTATAACATTAATTTAAAAAATACCGCTTCTGAACCCACATTTAAAATTTAATCTAAAATGGTACTTCGGACATGAACCATGGTACTGACACTTTTTTGTTGGGAAAGTCTCTTAAGTCATGGTGATTTCTCAGTCTTGGCTTTTCTTTTGAGTTGGAATCTATTAGGATTCATCCATGTGAATGAATCATCGCTGTAAATAATTCAATCAGCTATTAGAACTAATAAAATGCTTAATGTTTTCCTGAAGTATACATTTCTTACTCAGCAGCATTTGTATCTTTTCCAGCTCATTATGCCTTCATGAACTGAAGGTCAGGCCAGCCTTGGTTTCATTCATTTGTGCTTTGACAATAGCCTCCTGAGAAGAGCAGTTATGTCTTTCTTCATTCACAGATCACTTTCTCCAAACCCCAAACAGCTTTACAACCTTTAATGATCATCAATTACTGGCCCATTTTGCCTATCAAGCAACTCTTAACCACAAAGCAGACTAAAAATTAACTCTATTGAGGAGCTCTGGGTGTAATTGGCTACCTGAATGCTCCGGCACAAAAGACTAGTGGGGACGGCCACTTAGCCAAATGAGCTGAATACTGTTTATGGGCTCTTAAATACACTTCTCACTGGCAGCACAACAATGCATTGACCTCTCAACTTTGGCATGACCTCTCTCAGTCTGTGTTAACTTCAAACCCCGAGCATCCCCTCCCACAGCTGGGAGTTGTTATGATAGCCAATAAAAAGACAGACAGCCAATGAAGGCCCAGCCTACGGGCCCCTCAGAGCAGCCTGAATGAAAACAGAGAATGGACCAGAGGCGTTAACTCATTAACAGCCTTTGTTGTGCCAAAATGGGTATCATGCGGGCTCTTGGTGAATGGGAAATGGGCTAATGACCTGAAAAGCAACTTCAAAAGGCGTTACAAACCAGATGAATGCATCCTTCCATTTCAGAGTCACCATTTCAATGAAGGCCTTGCTCTGAGAATGTTGACGTCTTTAAAACCATTTAATATGATAATTCTCGCATGCTGAAAGGGAGTAAATGTGAGTTTCAATGGGACATTGTGCTTTGAGAAGTTTTGAGTTTTAACCTTATTTGAGATCCCTCTTTATTACCTTGACCAGCAATTAAGAAGTCAAACGTATCTCTTCCTAAATGTGTTCTCTTTTACTTGCATTTCTTAGGAAATGAACTAGGAAATGGAGATTGTTTAGTATCTACTGACCCACAGCTTCCTGAATCTCCTAGAGACTTGAATGTAATAATTTTCAAAATACATAAGCATTCAGTGCTATTGCTTGTTCGTTTAACTTGTTTTATTTCCATTGAGGCCTTTCCCCTTTGTTTAACACATATATTCAAAAAATTCAACAGATGCTGACCCATATGGATGCAAAAATGGCCATTTGCACCCACAGCTGAATGGTGAAGCAAAATTAGTCACAGTCTACTCTGTAGCTCTTCTGTTGTCATTAGGCTAATGGCAGCAGCAGATGATGCTGTGGAGGTGGTAGGACAGCGTATATTCTGGGTGGAAGCGTGAAGCCCTTTTCTGACCCTCTGTGGGTGGGTATGAGCCACTGGACCAAGAACCCCCCCTGAGAACCATTCAAATGAGGAACCCTGAGGGTGTTTGTATGCATCTTGTACCCTATGCAGGGGGTCTTGGGTTACTTGTGTTGGTGAAGGTCTCAACATTGGGTTAAGCCAATTTTTGAGACCAGTAATTGGAAACTAGACGGACTGGGGGTTCCTATTGGACTCTCAGCCAGTAGGAGAGCATGTACTTTAACCTGAGTAGGCAGACAGCATGATCCAGTGGTGTGCGTTCATGTAAATCCTGACCCTCACCAATTTGGGGACAACAAGGTTCGGGCATGACCATGGAGGCTGCCTAGAAAAGAATGACTTGACCTAGTGTGTCTGTGTAGGTGTGTGAATCTGGTCAACTGTATATTCAGTAGAAAGGGCTTTCTTTGAGGAACACTGTTAGGAAGCCTCAGCTGTCACATGTTGGGACATCCTGTAGTGCTGGGCTGCTCCCATCTCGGTTGGAACTTTGATGAATGGATCAGTTTGCTGATTTAGCCCGGGGTCAAATGTAGAGTGATTAGTACAGCACAGCTGAGAAGTACCTGCGCCCCATGCACACTTCTCTTCCAACTCTTTGTGTTTCGAATCAGTGCAACAAAGCACAGCGCCAGGAAACACTTTCAACTTTTCATTGGGAACAAACTGAACTCATAAGACAGACAGTGTATGTAATTACAGAGTGCATGAAGTTGAGCATGTTAGCCGCAAGATTTCGCCATGGGCTGTTAGCTCACAGGAGACCGTCTTGATTTAATCCCGCCCCTCCACAGTCACACCTCTCCATCTTCATAATCTCCTACTAGTCTATGCTACCATGCTGTTCTGAGCCTTAGGCCAAGGCCCGACACTGTGTTACCTCCCCCTTGTTGTCTTTTTAAGGAGCAACAAAAGAGCCGTTCTCTAATCACAACCCTCCCACTTCAATTTGAGCACCCTGGGTAACAGGCCATTGATACACACTCAGTGTGGGCACCTGTGCTCCAAAACGCAATTTATGTACACAGCCGCTGGCGAGACAGGACCAATTCAAAGGACAGCTCTGTTAGTCTCAGTCTTTCCCGCCGTGCCCACGCTGACCAGAGGAGGTGGTTTGAACAACAGAAAGAAACACTGTTGATAAGGGATGAGGTATCGCTGTCATAGCGAGTCTTTAGCTTAAGGGAGAAAACACAAACCCGACATCTAGCTAATCAACTTTAATTTGTCCAACCTGGGACCGCAGAGGGTTAGACACAGAGGGTTTCCTACTTGAGTGCAACTGCTGAGAGGAAGTGACAAGACTCATCTGTGTGTGGTTTTACCAGGCATATGAATTACATCCTGTTCTGTGACTGAAAACCTAGAAGAGTCATTGGCGCTGAATTAAACGACTGTTAAACATTTAGTTTCAAAGTCTTGTCTGCTAATAATAACGCTGTCTAATGCAAATACTATTATAGGATCAAAACACAAACATATTAAATTGAAACTTACACATATTCACAAAAATATTAAACACAACTACAAAGAAAGATATGTTCTATAATAATATAAAAAACTGAATGCTTAAAACTAAATAAAATACAATTTATTAAATATTTAATTCTACACTGTGAATTTGATCCTCAGAGTTAGCTGCATTATAAATGCCAGCAAAACAATTAAGTGTTACTAATCTGAAGCAATGTGCTATGACAACAGGACTAAAAATGAAAAATCCATCATTTGCATACAGTTCATCCAGAATATTTGATCCGAGTGGAAATATGTCAAGCAGATTTACACACTAACAGTGACAGACACTTCCGTGCACACATGGTCAGCTACTGTCTCTCAGCCTTCGTATCCAACATAATAAAACTGCAATAACAAATCCTTTCAGGATTTAAATAATAAACCGTTGAACTGAGAGGCAGGTCTTTGTGCGGGTGGAAATGGGCAGGATGCCATTGTGTTAACATCAGATATACGCACTACCTCTGTTTAATCATCTATCTACCTCCATACTTGACTGCATTTAAGCTTTTGTTCAGCATTAGCATGCTGTAGAGAAATAGTTTGTAACAAAAATGTTTGAAAGTTACTGATATTCTAGACGGTGCAACATTCCTTGAGTTTAACCAATGGGGGTGCACTTCAGGAGGTCATATAATAGAAGTTCATTTGATGATTAGCTCTATCTGAGACTCCTTCTGGAGCCATAATGAAGAAGTCGAACCAACGCCTTTGAAGATTTTACCTTTTCCAGGCCAACAGGGGCGGCTGAGATCCAGCCACATGGGCATCTGGTCCGGGGGACTGCTCAGGTTTGGGTTACCGTAGCACCACTGAGGTTCAGCTAAACTGCGGGAGGCCAAGAGTAAATCTCCTTTGAATTCAATTAAGCCTTTGTTTTTTGAAATGGTAGCTATATCGCAGTGAATATATTCACTCATATTCTCTTGGAGGGCGTATTATTTTATGACTGTGGTTTCATGATGCAACATTTTAAACCAAATTTCTGTACTGGTTAAGCACAGTGAAGTATGACTTCTTATTCTTCTTATAAAGTGAGATTTCTCTGTTGGATTTAAACCCAGCAGAAATGGTGGTAGATTTCTATGCTGCTCTTTTTGCTGCCATTTTCACAAGGATCTCTTCCCTTCTCTATCTCTCTTAATAGGATTAGACCGTCTTGACTCTCAAAAGGCACAGAACCTCAGATTTGGCCCTACAAATGAGGGTGCTGCTAGAGACAGGCTTTTCACACAGATCGGTTGATTAGTTTTCTAGTTTAGGATGGCAAGGAATAGGATTAGAGTGGCACTTGTTGCAAACGAATGTGGGACTGGTTAGTTAAAGCAGCAAATGTTCAGCACTACAGTTATCTCTTAACACGTTAAACCAAATGTGTGTTTACTCATGGTACCAAAATCTATCTCAGATAACATGATAAATGGACAGTGCTAAATACAGGAGTATACATATGTGTAACAATAAAGGGGGACCAAATACAAAGCCCTGTGGCACCCCATTTTTAAGCTTTGTTGAAAATGAATATCTTTAAAAGAGAACTCTTTGATGGAAACTTGGAAAAGCCTACATATACACAAGCACTAAACCATTAATATGTACTGTAGTTAAACATTGTGATGAACAAGTGATGTGTGTGGCTCATGAAATTAGAAACCCTCTCAGAACAGCGGAAAAGTGAAAGGCATTACAAATTTGGTAGGCATTTGATGTTAAGACCAGGTGCAAACAACAATTTATGTCAACAAACAACATCAGACAGGATCACTTATTACAGGTTAGTCTCAGGTTTAGATGGCATAAACACTGACCCTTCATTGTCATGCATGATATTTGCTAATCGTTGTGCATTTTCTCAACTTTTGAATGCTTTCGAATACTCTCAGTACTTTTCTCTCTTCCATTGTCAATCCCACTATTTTTTCAGCGAGGATGTAGCTCGGCTCCTATTGGAATGATTTGCTTGAAGTGGATGACTCGTGGCCAGAATAGGTTGTTAAGCCAATGGTAAAAAGGTATGTAAAATTAATAGGTGTAAATGGAACTACTGATCTTGATCTTTATATAATTTTATTCTTGTTACTAACCTTCTCTGAAAAGTGCATTTCATTCCAGGATATAAGATATGTGTAAATAACTGTAATAGAGTTTTTCTAACAGAGGTGATGGTTGCATAATTACAATTAAGAGTTGACAGCTACTTTGGAATGCATGACACACAAAAAGAAAAGGAAAAAACAGTGACAGCAAATTACAGGATGTCACTGCTTTTCCTTATTGCCGTCTTACACATCAATGTTTTTGAGAGCTGTTTCCTTTCAGAAATGGAGGGAAGTTGGGTCAACGAGGTCTCTCTGTGATGTGTTAAAAACACAAACAAGGTTTGCTGTTCTCAGTTGACCCTTAGACCAAAGCACCTGGCTCTGACAAGCCCACCTCACATTCCTGGAGTGACTGCTCATTTAACTGGTTGTGATCCTGATGCAATTCTAGCTTCTTTGTTCCGTTCTCTTCTTTTGTCTCTTCATCGGTATTGAGGAAGCTACTTGTAAAGCTTAAGCTTTCCAAGCTACATCAGATACTTTAAAGACTTCAAAACTTTCAAACAAGCCTTTGTCTTTAACTTTGTTTTTCTAGCATCATGTTTGTTAACTCATTGTAGATTAAATTTTGAACAACCTTGTTAGTAAAATTGTAATCTTCATTTTGTTGCTGAAATTTAGTTTCAATTTCTGCACAATTCTGAACTAATTACAACATCCCGCAGATGTTTTTGCAATCTTTGGGGTTAAAAATGTTAGTGAAAGAAATTGAAGTGTTTATGCAAACAAATACTCTTAAGGTATATATCAGTCCATACAATTATCTGCGTGAACCCCTAATCTTGACATTACTATCATCGTGCTGCACCGTGCAAGCCACAGAAAGACCCAGATGTACTCTCCAGATGATGCAAGTGTTCAGAGAGGTCCAACCAATCATGTAAATGTAAATATTTATTCATGTATGTATGTATTTATCACAAATTCAATATTAGAATATCATAAAAATACCAGAATATCATAAACATAAGTGCAGTATGAGATTTTCTTATAAACTGCACATGCAGAATGAAGTAATAGTGTGTTTAAATCCTCTATTTATAACCAAACACCTTTGGCAAAGTAAGATGTTGACCTTACTTTACGAACTACTGATCAATCCAAAAAACCACACATCAAATTACAAAGACACAGACCCACAGATCTCTCACATTTTTAGATTCCCCTCCGACTGGCCATCTCCGTAAAACTGAGACCCCAGTTATCACATGCTCACCCTTATCTGTGCCACACAAAATTACCATACCAATGCCGGCTGTTTAAGCGATGATACATTAACGCTGCACCCAAAAAAAAGGAGAGAGAAAGTGGACTGCAAGCCCCAAGCGTGGATTCCTCTCAACCCAAATCACCGTGATGCATTCAAGAGGCGGGTTGTCATAATGGATCTGAGCCTGGCTGCTAATGGTTATTTAATACACCCATCTCCACATTCCACTCCTTTTGCATACTGAGCACACAGTGAAGGCCCTAAACCCTCTTTAACACTTATTCAAGATGACAGGAAAAATGAAAGCGTTTGTCCTCTCAATGGAAAAAGTAATCACAGCTACATTATCCACCCGCTCGGCCCTATCATGCTAAAGCAGGGGACAAATGTCACAGAGATGTATTTAAACACTGATGGAGCACCACTGCGTGATTCCTGCCATGGGGCTGATTAATAAGAATAAATAAATATAAAATCCTCAATTTGTATGTAAATGCGCTGGGGAAGGGGGCCGGCGAATCCATATCAGTAGCTAGAGCTAGTCGGATCTACGGTCCAATCGTCATGAAGTGAAGTGGAAAATGGTAATTGTGGCCATTTGTCCGTCTTGCGTGCAAGACATTATGAGATTCTTATAGAGCCTGTTAGCTAGACTCTACATGACAGGGGAGGCATTGCTGGCGTCCTGTTAGCATACAAAAAGAAATCAGCTAATCAGCTCATAGCGAGAGTAAAGAGGTGCATGAAGACAGATGATAGCTTTGTTCCACAGCCTAGCAAGCTTTCTAAGTACATACATAGGCAATTGCTATCTAAAAACCAAAGTAAACTTCATTTTCTTTTCTTTTTCAGCATATGCTAGTATTTTTTAAAGTTCAACGCATCCCCTTTTAAAGCATACTCCGTTTAATACCCTGCACGAATGCAAGCGGTTGACACGCGTGCTTTAGCAAGCTTCATTTTTGCTGTTTTTCTCCACAAGTCATGACCAGTACAATTGTGTGTGTACTATTTTAAGAGTTAAACTAATATTCTGTTGGTGTTGCAGTCTCCAGGATTTTGTTGTCGTTCCTTTCTTTTAGTTTCGTTTATTACTGCGAGACTACCTTGTGGAACAACTGATTAGTGCAAAACGCTTGTATTGACCTAGGCATACAAAGTATGCAAGGTTAAAAAAAACAGGTGTTTTTATTTTTGTGAGCTCAATGAAATTCTCAATATATTCTGGCATTGCTTTTCCATGAAGGATACATGCCTTCCCCCATCAGGAATGGTCAAAAGAAGGTGTCTTAGACACACTTAAGCCAATAAGTATCTTCTAGAACCAAGAACGTTCCTGCTGGGTAACTAGTTTTTGAAATCAAGCTTGATATCTGACATCCAACAGACAATTTTTGCTCAATCTCTGTCTTTGTGAACCAGAATATATCTCCACTGACAAAGAAACAGAGTGCTGGTTAGCATGTTGAAACTGTGTGTTGGTAAAAAAAGGTTCCAGTAGGCCACAACTAGTGAATCAAGGGCAGCGCTCCAAACATGCACAAAAACAAATTCTCTAGAAGTAAGAAAGCGAGAAGAAGGTTTCGGGAGCATAATGGTTTTGGACAAAAGTCATTCAGGTATGTTTATCTTTGGCTTCTCTGTAAATAAGACTGCTTTGTGTTAAATTGGATTTTGCAGATGACACTGGCAGGTAGAATGTATCCACTCAAGTGCAGCTCTCAGGAGAAACTTATCAAGATCTCTCGCATCATACCCATAAACACCCTCATGCGGAGTATCGCTGTTAAATAAAACCAGCATTTAAATATTAATAGTTGTGGATTGTTGGGTAGTGAGCCTGATCTGAAGACTGCAACTTGAATGAATATTAATCATTATTGAGGGAGAATGGCGTGCTCACACTTATTCATATTCTAATGTATTTATGCTAATACCTCCGCCTCACTGTGTGTGTGTGTTATGAGAGTTTTAGAGAAGAAGTATAGTCTATATCAGAGTAAAATGGAAAAAAACTACTGAGTTTTGAAGCATAATTTAACATTAATTAATCGATTTAGTGAGCCTTGTGGTGCATGAGGTCTGCTTGTTGATATTATATATCAGATTTCGAATAATAGATATTTTGAATGTGAGTCAAAGGAATGTTCCAGGTTCAATAAAAGTTGAGCTCTATCAACAAGATCTCTAGCATCCTGTCAGTTGCCATAAAAATATCATTTGACCTATAATGGAAGTCTACGGGGCAATCATGAAGGCTTTGATGGCAATCATGTAGTTTTTCTTTTTATTGAAATGCTAATAATTGTTCCATTTAAAAAAGCTGTCTAATTAGATTTTTAATGGCACCAAATATCTCTTTTATTTTATGTGTATATGTGTTTCATGCTAAAATTATCAAGTTTACTGGCTTTCCATGGTCATGTCAGGAGTTGATATAATATTGGTTATAATGAAAATTACAACAAGCGTTTATCTTAGTATTGTAACGTTTACCTCTGTGTACTGGCTCCATTGCAAGGGTTTTACGGTAGAGTACAATGTTTCCTTTGACAAATAGAGAGATGAACTAAAGTTATTTTCGACAGCATGTCATATATGCTGTACAAGGAGCCTGACTTGTATTATAACCTATATAAAATAGAACTGCAACAAACAACACACAAAGACATTTACAGATGAAATTAGCTGTTAAGAACTCTCTGACCAACATAACCTGCCCCGAGGAGCCCTCACCATCAGTCTAACTCCAGATAACTTCTCTCGAAAACCCTATTTGATGAAGACTCCCTCGATCCCATCAAAGTAGGACGCTGTGATATTTTCCCACGAACTAACGGATGGCCAGCCCTGATAGCAGCCAATCCATTACTGTCAGCCATGGGGTGAGAGTCATTAATTACTCCACTCTCTCCATCACGGCCACACACACACACGGCAAGACCAGGTGTGAGGGACAGTCCTGATTATCCTGTCCATAGATTGGAAAAGATTAATCTTCCCCTCGTAGAAATAACAGACCACAAGGTCCTTTCATTTCAGATTGTAATCATTCTCTTAAAATAATAATTGCCTTTTTCCTCCCCGGCATGTTTTACATTACAATGCGTGTTCGGTGTCTATTGAGGTGGATGTCGTATTGTGTTGGGTGTTGAAAGGGCTGGACTGGTGTGGCAGTCTGCGGTGGTTAGTGATCGTAATGTTTTAATTTTCAAATGACAGCGTGTTCGGAGGTTTTGCTAAAGCACGCATCACTCCAACACTTGTTTCTTTTAGGGTTGGTGATTTAAACAATCAAGAACGAATATGTGAAACATTTGCAAGTATGCAAATACATAAACACATATACTGTTTTTGTAGTTCCACAATGCTGCAATTCCTCTAAAGTCAGTTGATTTTTTATTTTTATCATTTTTTCCTAAAGGTTCTTTTCTATAAAACACCGTGAGCTAACTATGGTTTTTAACATTAGTGTTTCCTAAAACCATATTTCAAACAAACATGAGCAAACAGCATTGCAAATTAGGATGGTTGGAACTACAGCTCTCAACCTAGTTTCTTGTTAGTATGACATGCAGACTTACCAACACAGTCTCGTGACCTATTCGCATGTATTTTACGAGGTGGCTAATTCGTACGACGTCACTCGTATGATTTTGTATGATTTCTCTAAACCAGAGTGATAGGAAGGTTAAGGAACATAAGTTATGCATTACGATATTGCCTTACTCCATTAAAAAAGTAACTAATGGCATCATAAGTGATAAGTAATGTGTTTGCATCACTAGTTACTTGGAAAAAGTGATCTGATTAGGTAACTTGTGTCACTTGTAATGCGACAGCCCCAACACGTCATTGTCCTGAGTTATTTTTTCCAGCAAAGCTTTGCACTATGGTGGTTATGTTGTCTAAATGGACCAGGGGTGTCAGGGTGGAGCAACTGAGCATGCTACTATACGTTCTATATATTTATGGCTTTGCCTGAATATATGAATATATGACTATGTCTGTATCTGAATAATAACACAACCAGTTTATTTGTGAAGAGATTTGAAGGAAACTTTGATGTATCTTAGCCTCACAATACAGTAACATGCATGACTGCCATGCATTAGCCAGTTGTGTAGACTATGGTTTTTGCCAAAAACTTTGGCTTGTATCTTTTTCCTAAGGCCATATTGGCATAATTCAGTAAGAAGTTACATGCAAAACAAGCCGGTTGCCATCTGGCAATAGCGCAGCGATGTATGACGCACTGCTCACACAGACGTCATTTTCAAACCAATCAAATTGTCGTTAGTCAGTGCGGTGTATTCACCTAACCAACTTACATCCCAACTTTCAATCATGTCGATTGCTATTGGAATGACTGGATTTAGCTCGAAATGTCTCCGTTATCACATTTTAAGAGATCTTTCTTAAACAGACAGTTTTGCCGTTTACAGCACTTTGTTTTATCTGATCATTTTCTAACAGCAGCAAAACGAAACTCTTGCATAGGTACTTACACGTTGCAAAATAAGGTGGACACTGTCATGGTAGTGAGTTTTGTGTGGCAAACTTACATGTGAATTTACATTCTCTTTAGAAAATTTAAAAATATACCTTGAAGTTGTTTTAAAATCCCTATAACATAAAAACAAAAAGTCCAGCATAATCCAAGCAGAAATCAGAAGATGGGAAACTATCTCCCAGGAACGTGTAGCTTCACAGAAACGCAGTAAAACACATGATTGTAACAGCATTCTGTGGGATTTACCTGTTTGCCAGAGCAAATCTCACCAGTTTCCTAAAATCACAGACTCTCCCACAACTAATTTACTTGACAAACACACACTTTCACATGCACACACACTCTCACAGAGACAGGCAACAAGAGCACCACTGCACAGTCTAAATAAATAAACTACTAGAATAAGGAACTATAATATAGGGTTACACTTTTATTTTAAGGTGTCCTTGTTACAGTGTAATTATATATTTAAGTACTGATTATTATTTATTAAATACATGTACTTACTATAGGGTTAGGATTAGGGTTTGGCTTGCATGTAATTATGCATAATTTATTGTTATTATAAAAGTAAGTACATGTAATGTCTTAAAAAAGTGTTACCTAATATAGTAGGTATAACTTAAGCGCAATCTATGCAGTGATGCTTGCAGTAGTAAACACTGT
>JAUMHG010000079.1:14464292-14480587 GCA_032359395.1 Enteromius anoplus | reverse complement strand
TTTTAAAGTAGCTATTGAAATTGTTTTATCCTCATTTTACAGAATTATAACATCTGCAATTGATAGCCTATATAAATCTGTGAAAATTTTATGAAAATAATATAAACGAACGCGAATAATCCACCCTTCACCCTCACGTTTTTTTTATTTAATGACAATTTGTAATCTGCATCCATCGTAAACCGTTTTTTAATATTTTTACTTTTTTAGGCTATTTTATTTTTTTACATTCTGTGATAATTTAAGCACATGTCCATGAAAAGTGATATTATCATCTGCGGCGCCGGATAAAAGCTCTTTTATAAAGCGGATTAGATTCTGTGAAATAAGATTTGTGATGTGTTCACAATAAACCGATGGAGATGTAATCTCAGCACTACATACTATTTTCTGAGGACAATAAAGCATCAATATGTCTCTTCAGGATTTATTTAATCTTTTCCCGGAATTTCAATATTGTATCTCTTGTTTCTCTGATTTTCTCTTTATGTTGACAGAAGATCCTGTTTAATCCATCGCAGTTTGAAATTATTGTTTTTTATTTTTATTTTTTTATTATCATGACAAAAAACAAAAACTCGTTATTTATTATTTTACTGTTTTTAAAACTCACATTGCTGTAATATTTCCATTAGCCTATTATATATCTAACATTTTACTGTTGTAATAATTAATCAAATTGCTTAAAATTTTAGGCTATTAAATATTTTGACGACGATTTGGTCATTCTTGGCACGTGTTACGCAAATAATCTGTAAATGTATTTCTCTCTCAAACGCAGTCTTGTTTCTGTTATAATAGGTTATAATAGGCTATTCGGTTTGTGTGAGAATAAAGTTCAATATTATTTAACGATAATAGGAAATAAAGTCTGAAATTTATCGGACGACTGCTGTATGTCTGAAAGAGAGATAGTGAGAGAGAGAGTTTTCAGAGATGGGAGGGGCCTGGGAGACACTAGAAATGTCAATCAAACGAGTGTTGTGAACAATCTCACTCAATCTGAATGTGACCTCAGTCCACCTCAGAGCGGAGAGCGGCTTTAACTCTCAGCGAGGCTCTCCGTGAGTTTCCACTCGATCCACCGTGTCAAAGGCGAGATCTGTGATTGTTTTTCGTCGCTCGGACCTTTGGCAGCAGCATGTCTCTCCCGCAGCTCGGCTATAAGTACATCAGACCGCTGTACTCCACGGAGCGGCGCGTCGGCGCGGAGCTCAGCGCGTCAGGCTCGCTCTCCAGCGTCCTCTCCAGCATGTACGGAGCTCCGTTCGCCAGCGCGCAGGGATACAGCGCGTTCCTGCCCTACTCCAGCGACCTCTCGGTACTCAATCAGCTGGTGAGTTCACGGAAAATTAATCTTTGAGTTGAGCGATATAATAGGGTAATCATTTGGATCTGCAAGCATTTTGGAAAGATTGAAAATATGGTTCGCATTGCAGCCTATTCATATCTAATGAACTGCTCAACTTAAAAATAAAACGTAAGTTTCCGTAAGTTTAAGTACCAAAAAATAACTTTTCATTTTCTTTAGTAACTATTTATTTCACGTTTACCGGTGCTTTAGAAAACACAGAAACCAAATCGGCTAAAAAACTTATAATGAAGAATTTTCTTTCCCACAAAAAACTGTATGCTCAACTCACGAAGGGTTATTTTTAAGGAAATTAGTATCTATTGAAATCGAAAAATGTATTTACTCTTACTATGGAAGTGTGAAAACGTTTCTTTATTTATGCAAATTAATAAAATGGATGTTAACACATTTTTATTGTACCTGAAAATTCTATTCTAATTTAATCTTCAGAAGCAATACAAGTACTATTGAGGAATTTAAAAAAAACGTAATTTAAAATGCATGGTTAGACTGGTTTATCCAAGTCAAAAATATTATTTCATAAAACTTGCTACATCTAGGTAAAATAGCTATTTTTAAAAAATAATTATTTTTTACAGATATTAAGGGTCCAATTTGGTAAGAAAACAAAAACAAACAAAATTATAAAAATGAGAGTTTTGATTTTTAATGTTTAGTGTAAACATTTTTAATGTTATAAATGTGGTTTTATTATTCCTGGTTTTATTTACATCCTTCTCCAATGAGTTTAAACAAATTTAGCAGCAAATAAGCACATGTTTCTCTCAGTAGCACACATGCTCATTTATACTTGCTTTTCTTTTGTTTAAGGGCTCCCAGTATGAGTTTAAAGACAGTCCAGGGATTCAGCATGCAGGGTTTCCTCACGCGTCCTTCTATCCGTACGGACACCAGTATCAGTTTGGAGATCCGTCCCGACCCAAGAACGCCACCCGTGAGAGCACCAGCACCCTGAAGGCCTGGCTCAGCGAGCACCGGAAAAACCCTTACCCCACCAAAGGAGAAAAAATCATGCTGGCCATCATCACCAAGATGACCCTCACCCAGGTGTCCACCTGGTTCGCCAACGCCCGCAGAAGACTGAAAAAAGAGAATAAAATGACTTGGGTTCCCAAAACGAGAACCGACGAGGATGGAAATGTGTATACGAGTGACAACGAGGACGGAGACAAGAGAGACGAGGATGAGGAAATAGACCTGGAGAACATTGACATGGAAAACATCGAAGACAAGCAGGATTGTGATTACCAGGACGATGAAAAAACAGTGTCCAAAGTTTCGGATTCTGAGGAATATGATGACGAAGGGGCAGAGAAGAGTTTTATGAACAATATTATGAAAGACAGAAGAGAGACAAACTCGGATGAGGGAGAGGAGGACCAAATCAAAAAACGTCCGGCAGCACAAGAGCCCTCAAATAATGCCAGTCCGCCCCAGAAACCAAAGATCTGGTCTTTGGCTGAAACCGCGACCGCTCCGGACAGTCCCAAAAAGTCCTTGTGGATTCAGAGGAACTGTGATGCTCAGACAGTCAGGAGCCCTCTCCATGTTCAAAACTGGACTAAAATGGCCCATCAGATGGCTTTAACCAGCCATTACCTCGGACTTAAACACCAAAGCACCTCAAACAGTCACATACATGTGAAGCATGGAGAGCAGAGGACTCACAGCCTATGAAACAAATCAGACTTTTTCATGTTTTTAAAATATTTTTCACCTTCCTTGTGGGAGCGTAACACTTATTATGAATCCGAAATATCCAGTTTCTGCGTAAAGGATGCCCTGAATTTATAATAGATTAAAGCTCTCTGTTAGCTCTTCAATTAATATGAGATTATATTAGAAAATATTTTATATTGCTGACATTTCATTATGTTTCATTTGTTAAAATCGTTCCATTATTCGTGTGTTTTTATCAGTAGGCCCAGTTTAACAGTCTTACACTGAAGTTGGATTCGGACGCAACCCATTTAAAACATCTAAATGAATAGATTGTATTGTTACAGAATGTCACTGAGTGTTATAATAATTTATGGAGGAAATAGTGCCTATATGGGAATTTTAAAAGTCCTCTAATAACACACACACACACTTTGTTCTCATGAATTATGATTTGTGTAAGTGTTGCATCCACATCCTTGTCTTATTTTAGCACGTCTGTGTTAAGTATTGGCAACAATATCATACCAGAATCAATGCTTTTCTAAAAAAGTGATTTTACAGTTATTCATTTTATTGTTGTTGTTGTTGTTTTGTTTTTCCAAACAGGTTGGATTTTAAAAAACCTGTCATTGTTTGTCATGCTGCATTTTATATGTCATGTTTTGTCTGAATATTTTAAATAGGGTAAAACAAAATAAATATTTGAAATGGTTTTGTAAATGGAAATGTACCTACTTGAAATATTGTACAAAGACATATATTTTGAATATTAAAATGAAATCACAATTGTCATAACGAATTTATTATTTCTTGTTTTCTCTTTTTGAATAGGTATTCAATCGAATTAATCAGAATTAAAAACAATATAGTATTAGTACAATATTAGTTCCTTATTAATTATCAGCAAGAACCATAGAAAGTACAGATTTGTGTCACCAACCATTTAATATAGGCTATATATAAATGTCGTACAATCTCAATAGACATTATATTATATTATTGAGTCACATTTATTTGACAAATATAATTTTAGTCACTTGAGATGATTTGGTTTGTTTTTCTTGAAGTTGTCTCATTGCTGTTTCGGGATTGACATGCTGTCACCCAGATGAACTGCTCTGCTTTAGAGCGCCATCTGCAGGCAGCCAAGAGATCCCAGCTAAAACGTTTACATGTTCTGCTCTCTATTAGCTCCTCTGTCTCAGGTCTTTAGATCGCAGAAGGAGACCATTGCGACAAGCGTCGGAATTACTATTCCTCATATTTAAACAAACTCTTTATCCTTAGCATGTATGCTAACCTGTAGCTAAATATGAATTACACCTCAAATCGCATGGCTTGTTGAGGAAAGCTGTCCTATTACATTTCTCAATTATGAAATATGATAAAACTAGAAAACAGGATATTATAGAAACTATAATGAGTTGCGCATTTCATTTGTCTTGCTATTTGTAGTTCTCCATCTGTAATTGCTCTGAAAAAAGGTGTGGATGATCAGGTAAAATGTAGTTTCTGTATTTAAACCACAACTATATCTGAGTGTATGTTAAAGGTTAACCCCTTTTGTGTTTGTTTGTGTGTCTCGAGAGGACAGACGGAACAGATAGGGAGGCCGTGCTGATTTCATGCTTGCGTTCTGAGGGAAACGCTTTCATGCCACACAATGGAGCCTCGTCTGGATTGGGGGAGAAGGAGGACAGACTGAGGTCTCTCTCCATTCAGTGTAAAAATTCCTCACCCTGTTCCCACAAGGCCTTGTCACAGGAGTTACAGAACAATTATGGTAATAGAAGCAAATGGAGAGTGTTAACGTTTCACACATTTTATACTATATTTCACTGGGCTTGTTGTTGCACAAGATATAATGACATTCTTGTGGTAGGTGGGCTCTTGAGTGATGTTCAGTATTACATTTAGAGCTAAATCTGTGACTGAAGAGTTTCGTTACTTTAAAGTCATCACTAGGAAGTGGAAGTAAAGAGATGCTAACAACCACACGGTATGCTAATAACCACTCTGAAGACCCTAAACGAGTCGTCTGAAATTCAAATAGCATTTTCATGATGACTACATGTCACTGAGTAGTACTTGGGTTATTTGGCAACCCCGCAGTGGGTAAATATTGGATAGAACACAGGCTTGGTCATTTTGTCCAAGCTGGTTGGGTTAAATGTTTTTATCAGACATGCTTGGTTGTTTTATATAAGCCAACTATTGTTTAAAATGTATTATATTGCTGGCTTATAATAGACTGGAGATCCCACGGATAATTACTAGAGCAACAGCAATGATCAAAAGACGAACACATGGACAAAATACAAGACAAATTTAATTTATTTGGGTGAATGGTTTACAACAAAACATACATTTAAAAAAAAAAGAAAAAGAAAAAACAGCATATGCTGGTTGGGTATGTTTAGAAGCTGGAATGCTGATTTATGCTGGTCCTTTGCTGGGTTTTAAGATAGTCGGCCCAGCTTAGCACCAGCATAAACCAACATTCCAGCTTATGCTGTTTTTTTTTAACAGGGAAGCATTTAAGACATAAAAAAATATGTAACATTTAAAAGTTTTAATTTAAGTGTTTTTTACAGAAACAGTGCTCATTCCCGTGCCGGTGTGTGAGCCAGTGAAGGGCTGCTGTTTGCGAGGGAACTGTGAAGTTGTGCCGCTTTAGACATCTTTATCACGTTTTATTCGCAGTTAGAAGATGCTGTGAATGACTCCAAAACATGCCCATGAACAGTACTGAAGCTTGAAAACATAAATTAAACTCAGTATTATTACAAAAAATAATAATAATAAATCCATTTATGTTATACAAAGCAAAAGGCATGTCCACAGTGCGAAATGACTGCTGCTAATACAGCTAGCTGACTTAACCTATGTTGCTTTGCATATAATAATGTAATTTACAGCACAGTAAAGACTTTAAAAATTAAATAATATGTATACCAACCTTTATTTAGCTGAAACAGCATCCGATCTATGGCTGCGGCACTGAGAACTGCTCACTCCTGTAGAGGACGCAAAAACTCAAAACTCTATCAGAAGCTGAACCCAGCATTTACTGTAGGTAAAAAAATATATAATAATCCAGCATTTTTCAGAGTTTACATTTGCATAATGTTGCACGTTGGCCACAAACAATTTGACGTACCCACACTGTAGCTTGTTTGTTTGATAAACATGTCGAGAAGATGTTGTGAAGTAAATCCACGTTGAAAAAAACAGCATATGCTCGTTAGGTATGTTTTGAAGCATGGCTGCTGGATTGATCCGGTTAACCTGGTCCTAAGATGGTCCTGAGCAGGAGTTGCTTCCCAGATAGCACACGTACTGCAAGGTGTCTGTTAAAGATCTCTTGATCTGGAAAGCATCTGCTGTCAGCAAATGTCTGGCAGATGTCTTATAGATGTCAGTTTTACATACATTCTGAATCATAAACATCTTAAAGACATCTAACAGACGTCTTTTTGCCATCTAAAAAGAGACGTCCAGTAGCCATATTGGAGATGAGCAAACAACCTAAATAATACGTCTTTCAGATACAAATGCAGATGTCAAATAGACATATCCTAGATGTATGTATGCTATCAGGGTTAGAATTATCTTAAACCAGCACTCATGCTACAAAAATACTGAACCAGCACATGCTGTTCAACAGAGATTTGTTTTATTTATTTTTAGCGGGGGCCAGTGTGGCGTCCACTGGGCGTTCCACTGCGCCCGACACTGATCCAGAGCTCGTGGCTATGCTTTCCTGGGCCGCCACGGGGGTCGGGATTGAGTGGAATCCACCACCCCATCCAGAGCCCTCTCGGTTGGATGATTGGTCCCTCGGTGTGACTCGTGCTGGTGCACATGGTCCCACCCCGGTGCCAGTCTTCCCGGAGGTGCATGATGAGCTCACTCAATCGTGGAGAGCACCTTTCACTGCCCGGTAGTGGTCGAGTGGCTCATCCTCCTTCACCACCCTTGACGGTGGCGCAGCCAGGTGCTACACGGGGGTCCCCCAGGTGGAGAGGTCTGTTGCGATGCAACTGTGTCTACAGGCCTCTACCTCCTGGCAGGGTAACCAGTCGCTCCCCTCCTGGGCCTGTAGGTATTCATCGAGTCTCATCTGTGATGCTTATGAGGCCTGTGGAGAGGCTGCTTCCTCCGTGCATACTATGGCGTTGCTGCAGGTCCATCAGGCCAAGGCACTGAAGGCCCTGCACGAGGGTGGTCACGACCCGGAAGTAAGAGTTGCATGCACTCGGACCCCGCCTGGACCGGCTAAGAGACGCCCGGGCCGGGTCCCTGCGTTCCCCCTGACTGCCCCACCAACGGCTCCCCAGTCGTCCCGTTGATGCCTCTGGCACGGTTCTTAGACGCCTGGACAGGCCTCAGACCGTCTCGTTGGCTCATCCGGACCATCCGGCTTGGCTATGCGATTCAGTTTGCCCGGCACCCTCCCAGGTTCAGCAGCATTTGCTTCATATCAGTAAACGCTGCAAATGCCCCTGTCCTGCATGCAGAGATTGCTACTCTCTTGGCAAAGAGAACAATAGAGCCAGTCCCTCCAGCCGATATAACGACGGGGTTTTACTGCCCGTACTTCATAGGGCCCAAGAAAGGTGGCGGGTTACAGCCGATCCTGGATCTGCGAGTCTTGAATCGAGCCCTTCACAGGCTTCCATTCAAGATGTTGATGCCGAAACGCATTTTCCCATGCGTCCGTCCCCAGAATTGGTTTGCAGCCATAGACCTGAAGGATGCGTACTTTCACGTCTCCATTCCTGAGGCTCCAGGCATGCTGTTGTCTTCACAGATGCCTCCTCCACCGGGTGGGGTGCCACGCACAACGGGCAAGCAGTGTCTGGGGTATAGTCTGCATTGGCACATCAATTGCCTCGAGCTGCTAGCAGTATGTCTAGTTCTGGGTCGTCTCAAGGGACGCCTTCAGGGCTGTCATGTGCTGGTCCGCACTGAAAACTCGTCTGCCGTTGCGTACATCAACCATCAAGGTGGTCTACGCTCCCGTTGCATGTCGTAGCTCGTCTGTCACCTCCTCCTCTGGAGTTGGAAGCACCTGAGGTCGCTTTGTGCCATTCACATTCCAGGTGTTAACAACCAGACAGCCGACGAGTTGTCTCGAGCAGCGCTCCCTGGAGAATGGAGACTCCATCCCCTGACGGTTCAGGTGATATGCGAGAAGTTCGGAGCCGCACAGGTAGACCTGTTCGCTTCCCTAGAAACCTCTCATTGCCAGTTGTTTTTCGCTCTGACCAAGGGAACCTTAGGCAGAGACGCCCTGGCTCACAGCTGGCCTCAGGGTCTATGCAAGTAGTCGTTTCCCCCAGTGAGCCTTCTAGCACAGTTCCTGTGCAAGGTCAGGGAGGATGAGGAGCAGGTCCTGCTGGTAGCCCCTTATAGTCCACTTATGCTCCTCGTGACAGCCCCTCCTTGGCCGATTCCTCTGAGGAAGGATCTACTGACTCAGAGACAGGGCACTATGTGGCACCCGTGCCCAGATCTTTAGAAGCTCCAAGTCTGGCCCCTGGATGTCACCTACCCCAAGGGGTGGTTGACACTATTTCTTCTGCGAGAGCACCTTCTACAAGAGCTGCCTACGCGTTGAAATGAAACCTATTCGGCGAGCGGTGTTCCTCTCAACAAGAGGACCCCCAGAGATGCCCGATCAGAGTTGTGCTTCTCTTCTTGCAGCAAGGGTTGGAGCGAAGGCTGTCTCCCTCTACCCTTAAAGTCTAAGTGGCTGCCATTGCTGCAAACCACGACCTTGTCGATGGCAGGTCCGTGGGTAAGCTCAACCTGGTCATCAGGTTCCTCAGGGGAGCCACAAGGTCAAATCCTCCACGGCCCCCTACTGTACCCTCTTGGGACCTCTCTCTCATGCTGAGAGCATTGAGAGAGTGTCGCTTTGAGCCTTTGCCAGCAGTTGAGTTAAAGTTTCTCTCAATGAAAACTCTTCTCCTACCCGCATTGGCCTCTATCAAGAGGTTAGGGAACCTGCAGGCATTTTCGGTCGACGATTCGTGCCTTGAGTTCAGGCCCAAGGATTCCCTGGTAACTCTGAGGCCTCGGCCTGGCTATCTGCCTAAGGTTCCTACTACTCCTTTCAGAGATCAGGTAGTGAACCTCCAAATGCTGCCCCCGGATGATGCAGACCCAACCTTAATGTTGCTTTGTCCCGTCCGAGCACTTAGATGCTACGTAGACCGGACACGTAGCTTCAGGACCTCAGACCAGCTTTGTCTGTCACGGTGGACGGCAGAAGGGGAATGCCGTCTCCAAGCAGAGAATGGCCCAATGGATAGTGGATGCCATTACCCTGGCCTATCAAGCACAGGGTGTGCCCTGCCCACTCAGTGTACGGGCTCACTTGACAAGGAGTGTAGCCTCGTCCTGGGCGTTAGCACGCAGCGCCTCGCTGGCAGACATCTGTAGAGCAGGTTGGGCGACCCCTAACATGTTTGCTAGGTTCTATAGCCTTTGTGTTGAACCGGTATCCTCCCGAGTTCTCACCTCAGACAGAGCTGAAGAGAGAGTAGGACCTGTTCGGTCGGCTTGGCAACAATATGTCTCCAGAGTGTCCTTATAAGTAGACCCTGTTGAGTTCCTCCGTTCCCCTCGGCAGCCGGATGTTGTGGAGCATCTGGCGCCAGGCCCTAGATGCGATGAATCCTTGAGAATGGCTAGAGGACTGGGATACGTGAGTATACCTTTAGGAATGTGTATTCATTCCGTGTACACCGGCTCGGCTTTAAGTGCGATTAAGTGCAGCTGGATATTAATCAGCATATGCCAATTTCATTGCCATGTTTGTATACACACAGAGTTGATTTTCCATCTGAAGCGAGATTTCTATTTGTCGTCACCGTTGTGACATCTCCGTTCCCTTCTTCAGGGAACGAGGGTTACAATACGTAACCGAGACGTTTTCATTTTGCCTCTGATCAGCTTTATGATTGTACACCAGTGCAGTAGCATAACCCTGAAAACAACTGGCCTTAATGTTCTCACTGCTCTACCATATCATCATTCTACACCAAAATTTAGACCAACTGTGCAAGCTAATAAGACACGACTTCACCTGCATCTGAGAAAATGTGCTGGCAGTCATCTAACATGGCTGCGTTAGTTTCAACACGATGGCCGCCAGCCAAAGAGATGTGTGAGTGAATGAGTAATACAGGGATAAATCTTCAATCCTACAAGTCAATATTCAAACAACCTTTATCTGAGTTCTATCTATCTAATTCATATCTGTTGTGTGGATGTGATAAGCCAGTTTTCTTTTTATGTGTTCTAAAAATGTAAAAATGTTACAGGAAAACATGATGAATATTATATATTTTTAGGCAATAGAGCTAAACAAAACAAAGCTATCTATCAAATTCATCTAAAACCTGTTTGAAGATTCTTGTTTTGATAAAGTAATGTAATTATAGCATACAGTAAAAGTTGTAAAAGTATATATTTAAATAATATTAAAATAGACAATACATGTGAGAAACTTAGGTGGAAAATTATACTTAACAAGACAATGCATGTATACTTTAACTGTAAAATATCAGGCAAAAGTTTAGGAGTTAAAAAAAAAATAAAAAAGTGATGATACGTTAGATTAAACAACGTAAAGTTCTTGTATATTTGACATTATCATAAAACATAACTTTTTTTCTCTACAATAATTAAAAGGATGTTTATATATGTACATGTAACTCTCCAATACCCAAGTAGTCGATATTGTCTATCCATGTTTTTTTCATAAGCCATTATGCACCAGGGCCCACCTTAAACAACCCCCCACCATTTCATCATCATCCTCAGAGCCCTGTAAGATTCACACACAAGTCTTTATGGAAACTCCCATGACCTGGAGAAATGTGTGAGACCTAAGATCACTCACTGATTAAATAATCAAACATCCAGAATAGGACTTCCACACTGGGCCGCTCCCCCACAGGACCATGGGAAATCGCATGGCTAATACAATTTTACAGGTGGGTTCACAAGAAGATTGGAACGTAATTACCAGTATTAAAATGTTGACCTCTAAGAATTCCCTGGAGTGCTGCTCACCCTGACTTTAGGATGGACTCGGAATGTGTTATATTGAAAGAAAATATACAGTTGTTGGGATCTGGGGTTTGGTATAAACATATCTTACACGGATGAACAGATCATCGTTTAAAATACAGGAAAGCAAACAGCGCATGGGATACGGGGTCAAACGGTTAAATCCACATCCAAAATGATTAAATGGCTTGAAATCATGGTTTCGTCAGTTATTCACAGTGACATTGCAGTTTCCATGGGTTTCATTGCAAATCTTTATCAAACAACTCTCATGACTGACTGGATATAAATGGGTGCAGCTTCAACTTTGACACTTTTTTTGTCCCAGGGGTTGATTTTTATTAAAAATAGTAGTGTTTCATTTTTTATGTCTAATATAAGGGTCACATCCTGAAAAATGTTACTACTGTATGATTTATTTCATTGTTTTATTGTTCTACCATTGTCCAGGGCAAACACTTTAAGTTATGAAAGTATAAATTATTAAAAGTCTAAAATGGTCATTCTTGGATTTGAAGAAAGCACAGATGAGATATACTTCATTTGTCTATTTAAGGAATATGATCATTACAGTCATCTGTAAAATAAATTGAATCTGAAAGCTTGCGGTCACTCCTTTCACCAGCCTGTTTAAATAGCACCAGGATGAGAAGGCCACAACTCTCCCAGTGACCCACCACATGTGTCCTTCACTGGGCTAAGGGTGAGGTGCGATGACCGCTGGAAAATCTTTCCTTGTTCTTTCACCTTGCCAGCTCACATACACTCTCTAATGAAACACCAGACCGGCAACGCAGGAAGCTGGTGAGCTCAGCTCTGACTAACGCACTAATCTGTGCACAAAACACAAGCGCACACACACGCACACACACACACACACCTGCATCTGTCTAATGGCATGGCGTTATTTACAATATACAGTATAATTCAGAATAAAAATTGACTTCTCTAAATTAGTACATTAGGATAGATAGATAGATAGATGATAGATAGATAGATAGATAGATAGATAGATAGATAGATAGATAGATAGATAGATAGATAGATAGACAGACAGATAGATATAATTTAGATCATTGCTTTAGATAAAAGACTATAGAATTCTTATTTCTGCAGCACTGTAGAGACAGGTTTTCTGTGGTTAAGACATCTAAAGACTGTTTAAAATAACTGCTTACCTCCTTTGGCCCAGGACGTCAGTATAGGTAAGAGTTTGACTGACAGGTCAAAGCTGAAGATAGAGCCTTGTGGCACTCCACACTTCACTAGTGTTAGGATAGGTTAGAACTGAGAGTAAATACACTTTCATCTGTATAGAGAGACTTGGTGTGATTGTAGTTTATACAGGTTTTGTTCTTCGAGCCAAATTCCCCATTCTACACACACAATCACAACGTCTTGAGGAATTTTACTCACAAACACCTTAACACACAAACACTGTCAAAATCAGTTCGCTATCTGGTTATGAAACTAAAAGCAATGTTAGACATGAGAACTACAATAGAGAGCTGAGAAAAGTCTCTGCTGAGCAAAAAGGCTTAAGCAGTTCCTTGTGTTCTGAGTCAAAGTTTGTTCATGTGTATTGACGTTTACCTCAATCACAGAAGTACACATGTACAACCAAGGGCAGCTAAACAAATGCATCAGCCTGAAGATCAGGATAGGAGATGGGAAATCTCTACAGACTTTAAGAGGAGCACACAGCCCTTAGGCTATGCTTTAGCCAGACCTACAGCTGTAGAATCACCAACACCACACGTGTGAATTAAATATGAAGACATTCAGTTGGAAAGCCCTGAATTCCCTTCGACTAGATTCTCAGTTTTAGATATTCATATTCTGACTGATCACATTTATTATGCTGGTCAAACGTAAAAGGAATAATTTTGGTTTACTTTGGAAAATATTTGATGAAGTTTGGTTTAGTTTGGACAGGATAGGATATGATAGGATAAGGTAGAACATTTTGTTTTGGTTTAGTATAGGAAGGGAATATTTATTTTAGTCTGTTTTGGTTTAGTTTGGTTGGAAAAGAAATGTTTAGATTGCTTTGTTGGAAAGGAAAGGAAAGGAAAGAAAAGGAGAGGTTTGTTTTACTTTGATTTGGTTTAGGTTGGTTGGAGAAGAACGAAAAGGAAAGGTGGTTTAGTTTGGTTGGAGAGGAAATGAAATAAAATGTTTAGTTTGGTTTGGTCTGTTTTGAAAGGAAAGGAAAGGAAAGGAAAGGAGACAAGTAATTTCTGATGGTAGTATCCAGACAAAATGGTATATGCTAAAAAATTAAAATAGCTCTGTTTATACAGAATCATCTTAGAAAACAAATGTAATCCACTTCGCTTTAGTGAACTCTGTCCCACTCTGAAGGAGATGGTGGTACTTAGACTGACGGGCCGAGTTCACGGTGTATCCACCGCGGGATGTGTTTTATTTATTTCCTGAACTCGGGGGCAGGTGAGGGAGGGTGTTTGTCAGGTGAATGAGAAGAGAGGTATTGAAGTGTATGAAATATTCAGCAAAACAGTAATGATTCCCCTGGACAAAGCAAAGGGAGGTGGAAGAGCGAAAAACCGAGGCTGGAGAACAAGAGATGGGAAATACAAAGAGATCTCATTCTCTCTTTCTCTCTCTCTCTCTTTTTTTCTTGAGGAAACGACTGACAAAAGAGCTGAAGTGCCAAATAGATTCCTTTCAAATCCATCTATGGCTTTCTCCAGTGGCATCAAAGTACACTGCTGCTCATGATTCAGGACTATTTGAAAGCGCTCGACAGAGGGTAATAAATGTGAGAAGATGGTATTGTAAAAATCATCTCTCAGGGATGCTCAGAAATGTGTCAGAGAAACATGGCCATCTCCAGACACATTCATATTTATGAATATTATTATTATAAAGCACAAATGCAGTTTGGCAGACTGTACTCAACAGATTGCACAAATAACTAGACCTTCGCAAGAGATGGACACAGAGAGTGAGTCTCGCGTAGACCTTAAATACAGTCTATCCCATCATGCACTTCTAAAGGCAACAACCTCCACAAATTTTTATTAATTTGAAGATCCTCACTTACAGACGTAGGAAATAGTTGTCGAATAGTCGAATAAAGCTAACATTAATAAATAAAAAGGTCTTCCATGTCACAGTTAGGCCAGATGTTATTTTTATCTAATGTTTACAATTGTATGATATTTCGGTTTGGATCAGTCAGTTAAAAAGTACTGAGTTCTATTACTGTCTATTACGGCCTCTACAACAATATACACTAATAGTGAAGGTTAAATTTTTATACTTGGAAAAATTAAATTAAAGTATCCGTGGACTGCTGCTAAAAGTTAATGCTTGTTGGAAATATGCCCTACACCAAATCCAACCCTAAACCTACCCGATATTGTTAACAAATGCAAAACTGATATAAAAATACATTTGTTGATGTACCTGTGTCATTTCAACTTCTTATTACTTTTTTTCGGTTTTGTCAAACCGTATTTACAGGGGATTCAAATTGGAGCTCCTCTTCTCTCAAGTACATCTCTGTACTCTGTGAGGTACCAAATAAAACCTACCGTCTTTGAAAAGATGAAGCTGGATGTATGTGATGCTAACGTTCAAAAGCATCAGTTTTAGTTTAAGGCTTTATTAATCGAAACTCTGTAAATTTGTGTGAAAAGGAATAAAAGGTGTCTTTTGTAGTTTTAATGCCTCTAGTGTTCATTTATTTTGGAAACTGCAGTGATATGTACTTGTTGGTACACATTTTGTGTCTCACTAAAAAGTGCACCAAGGTATGCTATGAGACCAGGCAGAAAAAAAAACAGTAGATAGTAGATATCTTGAAATAATTAGACTTGCTTTAACCTCTGTCTTTAGTGTTAGGGTCATTTGCTTGAACACATTGCTAACAATGAATTAACATAGCATCTAAGGTAAGTTAGTAGTTAGTTATTCCCATGTTTAGAAAGATATGCAAAGTCACTGATTTTCCGTGAAACTGAAGCAAACAAATGACCGAAAAAGTAGAGTCATGCGTATTATTTGAGACACATAAAAATGTGCCATGACTATTAAACGCCAACCTTGCTGAGCGCCATTAACATCTGCAGCTCTGAAATATTGACAGCTGAAATAACTGAGAACTCACTGACCCTTTAAAACCAAGTAGTGGACCATTGACTTTTACAACGAGCCAAATCACACTAAACTACAGCTTTGTCAGGTGAAAGCAGTGGGAATGGCTCTGGATCTTAGCTTGGTTGAATTATGACCTGACACAGCTTTAATCACCTGCCAATAAAGCAGACAGAGCACTGGTGTTGGATTACAGGTGCTGATGTGTGGACACATTTATCTGTTTTTAACAGACAAAAGACTCAACATAACCTGAGGCACATCACCATAGGAAGAGAGGGCGATGAACCAAATCAAGAAGGGTCATTGTGTCGAGGTGTAGGTGTGGGATCTAGAGATGATCTTTAAGAACAAAACATGTTGGTTAAGTTATGTTGGAAAATTAAACAAATTCAACTTTCGTAATTGCTGGAATTCTTTTAAACAACTGAGAAGATAGTGATCAACTACAAAAATCACCTGTCAATTTCAGTGAGCGAAAAACTAATTTATACTCACATGCTTTATATATTAGGTATTCTGTAAAGTGATAGATGCCCATGAGTGTATGATTAGGTTTTTAGTTATAATATTCCAACCAACAGCCGAAGCTTTTGACAGACATGACAATGTGCATGAGGGGTGAAAATCGCTAATTTCTTCCACCATGAATGCATATGTACAACACTTTGAGAACATCATCTTTACAATTGTAGCAAAGATCTAAAACTCATCTGTGCATCACATTAGCTGACCTCAGTCCAATGTGACACAGAGGAGAAGGAAGGGAAATCACAGGATGCAAAAGATACAAAGCGACAGGAAATCATTACAGACGTTGGTGGTGTAAATATTTGATGAGAAGGGATTTGACATGCTCAGGGTGGATGAGCAGAAACAACTGCACGTATTAGGAGAAGGTGAAATGGAAAATATAGTCTTAAAAGACCTTGTCCAATCCTTGTGGGGGTCTCTGATGGTGCATGCAATCAAAATACACTTCAAGAGTTCGCGCTTCCTTCTGATTACAACTAGAGCGTATTTGGCATGCTGTCCGGGGAGCGAGTCCGGA
>JAUMHG010000079.1:14448945-14460415 GCA_032359395.1 Enteromius anoplus | reverse complement strand
TTGCCCTCTCATAAGTGAAAATTTGTATGTATATATATATATATATAGATATATATGTATAAGAAATAATCTGCATTTTGTCAGTTTCGCACAAATTGTAATTGATTATATTTATCAAATTTAACTACTCAACTCAGTTACTGTAAGAATAATCAAGAAACAAATATTTGTTAACGTTTATCAACTAGAAACGAACAACTAGCTAGCCTTTAATGAGTGTGAGCTTTAAATTAAATCCACAACCCTGTTACCTGATCTTAATTTTATGTTTTTATTTTTGTTTAATGTATGCATCAATCATTTAATGCTTTACGATCATTTAATATTTAATGAAAGCTTGGAAATAATTAAATCACAGTAATCAGTGTATTTATATTCCAAATGTTAGTGACAAGGTTGAAAAATGTAGAAATTAATATAGAAAATGTATAAATTAAATGTTTAGTCTATAATATATAACAAGGAACTGAAATGTAAATAAAATGTTGCCATTTTTATCTTTTTAAATACATTAATTCACAGCACCTATCGTCTATAAACCAACATTTGGTTATCTAATAAGCTCCCATAAATGTGTAACTTAATTTATATTAAATCTACAACCCTGTTATTAATTCTTAACTTCATAAATGTTGTCCATTTAATGTTATATGTTAATTTAATGTTTAGCATAAGAAAATTATGCTTAGCATGAGAAGATATCATAGAGATCAGGGCAGTCACATGCCAAAAAAGGGTAACAAGGCAAAACATTTTGCAAGTCTAAGATAAAATCAATATGGAAAGTGAAAAGCTTGCTTGATTTAATAAAAGTTGTTTAAATGTAGCTTAAACTAAAGAAAACACAAAAAACAATAAACTGAGCTTACTTACTTAAGTACTGATTTTATGCTATAAAAGTTGTCAATTTAATGTCCATTTAAGTTTATTTAATTTAGTTTTTTATTTAGCATATGGGTGTGCCGAAGTGTTAATGATAGTATGACATCCAGGCAAATACTGATTTAATTTATTTAGGCAATAAATAAATGAAAAAAAAAAAAAAAAACATTTACAAAGCGTTGCTTATATATCGATTCAGACGTTCTTTGCCAGTGGTCTCTAAGGACTACTTTTCTTTTCAGGCTGTTAAGTGAATAATTTGCCTTGAACAGTATCGCAGTCTGTGGTGTTAACTGTATAACTTCTACGTGAGAAAAGCATTGAGTCAAAAAAAGATTAGGAACACAGTCCAATAAATTTAATGGCTTTGACAGTGCAAGTGCAGTCAATAACATGCTAATGCTTTTACAGTGCTCTTGATAAGAGTCTTTTTATGTCTGTGTTTAAATCAATAAGCTTAAATACAGGCCGGCAAAGGTTTTCTAGTGTTGTGTGTGCGTTGAAGTATGGATCACGTGTTCTCAACACAAATATTATACAAGCAGCAGAGTGAGTTACAGTAGCTTAAACGCTGTGAACGATTAACAGTTAGACGGAGCATGACAGGGCTGATTTGAAAATGTAATTTCGGAGGTGACATGCCACGCATACATTAAAGCGTTGTTAATAGAGAGCCAATGAAAACACAAGGTCAGGAGCACATGAACTGAGAGTGCGTCTCTTAACCGGAGGAATGTCACATCCTCACGCAAAGCTTGACCAAAGTGATGGTCCTCGTGCAGCTAATTATTACGGTAAACCAGGGTAGGGAACATGTTTTGGGGAGAATTTACTGGGCAAGAGGTGCCGACATTACAATGTGTCTTGCAGAACTTCCATTAGAAAGCATTCAGTGTAGAAGACCAAGAGGAGGACAGGATCTCTATTGAATTAAGATAGAATGGTGCGATATCGCCACCTAGTGGTGGTTTCTGGTTCTTTCATGAATATTATCCTCTTCAGTTACAGTCTAGAACACATAACACAGTAATGCTAGTTCTTAGGTACACCAGATGGTAATGTATTATGAAATATCATATTATGAAAGCTTAATATGGGTATTACTTAAGTACCAAATTTTGGGCATCTTTGATAGCAATGCCACTTGTAATACCATGGCAATACAATGCTTTTTGGGCATTTTTGTCATATTACATTTTTTGGGCATGAAACATAGCATGGAATTTATACAACTTTACCACTTTTTTTTCTTTTCTTTTTCAACATGCAGGATAAGAATTATATGGAATTTTAGGCCAAAAACAGGTTAATATTTGTCTTATTATCATGTTATTACCATGTTATTACAATCATTTTAACACATTATTGCCGTTTTTTAAATTGTTTTTGGCCATGCAAGACAGTAATTACATAAAATTCTGCATATACGCCATAGTTATGCTAAGTACTGTGTTATTATCATCACTGTGCCATAGTACTGCTGCTGTATTCTTTAACAATGTTCTAGTAAATCATGATATATTTATTACCGTTTCCACCAAATCTGATGAAATAAATCCTTGAACCTAGTTTTAAAGGGAATTGGAGCTGATCACTAGCTATAAGATCTTAATCATGATGACCAGTATGTTTTGCTCACTCTCGTGCGGGTCTTGGCTGATCATTCAGCATGACACACTGGTCAGCCCTGCAACACTAGCTTGTGCCAGACACATACCTGTACTGCCTATTAGGAACTGGTCCAAACAACATCCTCTTTCTCTGTAACTCTCTCCTCTTGCTCATCTAAATACACTTCCACTACAGCCAGAGAAATCTGCCTATATTAAAAAAGGGGAAGTGTGATAGAGGCTCCTGTCTTCATGCACCCCTGATCATGCGGTTGACAGGCCTGCGGTGCTGGAACGGGCTGCTGGGCAGGAGCTTGAGTGAGTGTAATGAAACCCACCGACAGACCAGTCATATTTAGACAAGCCCCGGCCTTACAGCTGTCCTGAACCAGAGCACCTCCACTAAATACAGAGCCGAGTCAAAGGTGAGGAGCTGGAGAGACAGTGGTGAGGGCAAACATCACGCCTCAGTGACCGGAGTGGGTCTGTCTGTCTCGGACATGCAAAGCGCTGGCCGTGTGTTTGAGCTTTAAATGACACTATTAGCAATTCATGAAAGATTTAAGAAAGTCCTGACAGGAAAAGCAACTGCCAATCAAACCACCATAGTATTATAAATGCATCTGTAGTGAAGCACTAGCGACAAGTGAATTGACTGTCGTCAATGTCAGGAAAAGTGTAAAAATCACAGACATTCAAAACATACTTGAATAAAGCAGTGGGTAAAGAAAGTATTCAGACCCCCTTAATCTTTTCACTCTTTCTTATATTGCAGCCATTTGCTAAAATCAAGAAGTTATTTTGTCCATTATTAATGTACACACAGCACCCCATACTGACAAAAAAATAGAATTGTTGACATTTTTGCAGATTTATTAAAAAAGAAAAACTGAAATATAAAAACTGAATTATTCAGACCCTTTGCTCAGTATTTAGTAGAAACACCTTTTTATCAAATAAACCAATGAGTCTTTTTGGGAAAGATGCTACAAGTTTTTCTCACCTTGATTTGGGGATCCTCTATCATTCCTCCTTTCAGATTCTCTCCAGTTCTGTCAGGTTGGATGGTAAATGTTGGTGGACAGCCATTTTTAGATCTCTCCAGAGATGCTCAATTGGGTTTAAGTCAGGGCTCTGGCTGGGCCATTCAAGAACAGTCACAGAGTTCTTGTGAAGCCACTCCTTCGTTATTTTATCTGTGTGCTTAGGGTCATTGTCTTGTTGGAAGGTAAACTTTCGGCCCAGTCTAAGGTCCTGAGCACTCTGGAGAAGGTTTTTGTTCAGGATATTCCTGTACTTGGCTGCATTCATCTTTCCCTCAATTGCAACCAGCCGTCCTGTCCCTGCAGCGGAAAAGAAAACACCCCCACAGCATGATACCGCCACCACCATGCTTCACTGTTGGGACTGTATTGGACAGGTGATGAGCAGTGCCTGGTTTCTCCACATGAACCGCTTAGAATTAAGCCAGATAATCTTATTTCTCACAATCTTGGAGTCCTTCAGGTGTTTTTAGCAAATTCCATGCAGGCTTTCATGTGTCTGTCATGTGTGATGGTTGACTTTCTACAACTTTCTCCCCACAGTGATGTTTGGGTTCTTCACCTCTCTTACCAAGGTACTTCTCTCCCAAAAGCTCAGTTTGGCCGGACAGCCAGCTCTAGGAAGGGTTCTGGTCGTCCCAAATGTCTTCCATTTAAGGATTATGGAGACCAATGTGCTTTAGAAAAAATAAGTGCAGCATACTTTTTTTTTCTTTCTCAAAGTTTTTTAAATTTATGAATAGTAATCAGATTTATGGATTGTAATTGTAACATGAGAGCTACAACTTTATTTATACTTAAAGAAAAGTAGGTTATATATTTGATGAATAAGCAGCTAAAGGTTTTCAATGACCTTGTGAAGAAGTAGTACTTCAGGTGCTGGGCGTCCGGCCAGAGGAGGACTGGCCCCAACTAAGCCTGGTTTCTCCCAAGGTTTTTTTTCTCTCCATTCTCTCATGGATAGGGTTTTGGTTTCTTGCCGCTGTCGATTGTCGTCGTTTTTTATTACAGAGACCTCTGCAATTGATAAATAAAGTTTAATCTCGTCATTATACATTTCCATCACTCTATTCTCCTATTTGATAATGTTCAGTGCTTTGTTACAATTTATATTGTTAAAAGCGCTATATAAATAAAAGAGATTGATTGATTGAAAAGTGATTGATTGACTGATTGATTAGGGGCAAAACTACATTTAAGTACTTTTAAAACATAACTGCATGTTAATTGCAGTTAAATAAAATATATGGTAGTTTAAATGTATTTTTAAATGCAATTAGCTGAAGTTTGTGCTTTTTGATTTAAAATGCACTTTAGAATAAAACGTCAGACATTTTTACAAAACTCTTTTTTTAAAGAGTGTTAAGAAACAGTAATGGAAGTGTTGTCATGTTAAGAACACTTATAAGGGGCTTTTATTTCACTAATATTTTACTAGCAAATTTAAATTAAAAAAAATCAGGCTCTTAAAATTTTAAGTACAACTAACTACACTTTTCTTTGTTGTCAGATGCAAACTGATTCAAACCAAAGGTTCTCTAAATATGCTGTTTTAGCATGTTTGGACAGTTCAGTTAGTTCAAGTACTTGTGTATAATTACTTGTCCAACCTTTAATGGCCTGAAATTTACTAGGCTACTTTTGGACATTCCCAGAACATAAATCTTTAAGGGTTGTTCTTGGTCAACCAGTAGAATTATTGTTTTTTTTGTTTTGTTTTGTTTTTTAGGTTGCCTCAATAAACCTCTCAGCAACATTCTTCGAACACCATTTCATGGTTGTAAGTAGTAAAACCTAAAAATAAGTCTAACTAACCAAGAACGTTTCTAAAACTTACTCGGTTGCCCTGAAAGAAGCAAATACTACCATAATGGGGATGAGCTGTTTTAGTTCGCTAAAAACATTGCTTCAAACTACATAAAATTGTGACAAACTCTATTTTCCTTTATTAAGCACTAAAGTTAAAGTCTCCAACACTGTTTCTAATCACAACGTTAACGCTTTTGTCATGTCACATCACTTATAAAGCTTCAGGTTTAACAAAATGTCAGTACAAGGTGCCCTCCGAGAGAAAGTTAAATTGATTTTTCTGCAACTCGCTCCACTCTAGATTAATTTAGTATCTGCCGGCGGTAAGTGGCCTTTGTGGGCTCAGGTTATCCATGTCACCAAAATGACACTTCCCTCTTGTCTTAACACATCTAATTGAGGAGCGGCCCAGTATCATTTCCCAGAGTGCTCAACGGTGATTTGACAGATGGGCCAAGAGTGGAAAGGGGGGGCCGGGGGCCACCCACCAGCCTGTCACAGCTGTCAAAGGGCTGCGCTCCAATCATCTTCACATGACAACACGACCCGCCCCACATCTTAACTCTGAATGGCTAATGAGACCCCGTGGGACACCTTTTCTTGTCCTCTTTTCAGGTGGCAGGGTCATTTGCATGATAGCGGCGGAGGGAACTCGTGAAAGAGAGGGAAAGCTGACGGAATTGGACGGCAGGGCTCGGTATCGACCAATGATATTGATCAAGTCATGTGCTCGGCTAATGATGCTGCTTGGCTGAACACATGAACCCCTTTAGACAGATCATTAGCCATCCGAGATCCAATACTGATGCCTTGCTGAGAGCTCTGTCAAACTCACTAAAACCTCTGCCAATTTGTTTCTGGAGAAAGCTACAAATTACATTTTGTTTTTAGCATGAGTTGGTTTGTTAGCTATTGATTTTATTGGCTCTTTTAATACATGGATTGATCAGAGCAGTAACATTACTAAAAAAATGACAAGGACTTGTTTTTCCACTAATTATCAGGCTGATCTTAGGCTCATCCATGCTAGGCTAGTTAATATCGCTAACTACAATGAATAGCTACAGAGTGCATTTGTATCCGCCAACTTTTTCTGCGGTGCTGGAAGTATATTTTCCATAATTTTTTTGAATTGGGGTTTTTATAACTATTCAGTAAAGCATTATAAGCCATGAAGCAAACAAACCAGACACTGGAGCACTGGAAATTTAGACAAAAACAAAATTACAAAATTGTAATTAATGGCTTTAATGAGGCAAGGGACTACAATCCCATGGACCACCGCAAGTAACAATTAAATGGAGAAATATAAAAGTATCTATTTAAATATTTTAAAGAAAGTTTATTGCAATGTATGCATATTAAATATATTTAACTATTTGTGGTTGAGACCGTCAGTTAACAAGGTCTTTAAAGGTTTATAAGTTATTTTTTTTTATATAATTTTGCCTATGGAGAACACAAATAGTATTTTTACTTCCAGAACCCGACTGCTGTATTCTATAAGAGGTCAAAGTTTGACTAGTTCATGTTCTTTTCATCATACTCAGGTGACTGGCTCAAAATAATGAAAGCAACATACTCCTGGAACTATGCGCCAGCCAAGCAACTACCACTGAGATAAATGCAAATGATTAAATAGTAGCTGCACTTTTTAATGACTCCCTTAGTTTAGCAAACTCTCAAAATTGAAAAATTTTGTTAACATTTACTCCATATGTGGTTCTAAACCTCTATGAAAAATGTGTTTTGTTGATCCAAGCAATCTCCAAAGTTCCTCATAAGTTAGTCACTATAAAACTTATATGATTTATAATTACACTTTATCAGAAAACAAAATTAAGTAACACTAAAACTCTTTACATGTACATTACTCTGAAATATTCATAAATATAAAACATGTACAAATATCAGTTTACAAGGCTGTCTACAATTGTTTGCAAAACAAAGCATCTATATCTCTACAAAAGATACTAAATTTGAATTGAACCCATACAGAAATATCAAATGATTTGCAGTGCAGATAACAGAAACATTTCACACTCAATCGTGCACAGCAAAACAGAAGGAGTGTCTGCGTGAGCTCCACAGCTCGACACGCGTGAAAATCTGCATTAGCATTTTAAAGAGCTTGATTTAATCCTATTAAATCCAGTTAGATTTCATTTCGCACCTTCAATAAAACATCGCCGCTTGCCACAGTGCTGCCTAATGAGGCTTAACAGCCTTTTCATTAAGCAAAGTTATTAAAGGTCTAAACATCAGCGCTCCATCAAACGCAACACTGGAGGCCATAAAGAGAAACATTAGGATATGATTTCACACCGTAAGGGATCAAAGTCATGTGATGGCGCTTACATAAAGGTCTGTTTTGTTCCCATATGTTGTCGCCGTCTGTGTCGTTTAAAACCAAACCAACTGCCCCCGTGCATTACATTTGACTTCGTTTTGGTTCAAATATGATTTAGAAGACATTTAATATTGGTTTTGGTAAATTAAGCAAGTGTAGTTAGAGGACGATCACGCTCTGGATCTTTCATGATGGATGTTATAGCTTCCAGAGCTTCGACGGTCACAACTAGATGGCCAATAACTTCACTGCTGTCCTGAACGTCCACAACTACAGTGAGGGACAGAAATAAACAAATTAAAAACTATGTTAGTCAACTAATATATAACAAGAAATGAAAAAAAAAAAAACATAAAATGGTTGTGCCATCAAAAATCGTATCTCACATTAAAATTGTTGATAATAGGTTTAATCCAATTTAATCCTGTCCTCAAATAAAAATGTATTAGTTTGACCAATCACCAAAAATCCCAAATTTAGATGTTTTCAAAAATGTGCATGCCACCCTGTTACTTTATAATATTTCTTTAAATTGTAACACCCTGGAAGTGACATAATTCATATCCTTTCTGTAGTGGTGTAGTAGGGCATTACATTCTATTAATGTTTACACAAATTGTATTCAATAAGCTCATCCATTCAACCCTGTTGCTACAGTTACATTAAAAATAAATATATTTTATTATAAATATTGTTTATCAATTCATGAAAAATTATGAAACTATTCAATGTTTCAATTCAAACTATGTTTTACAAACTTTCTTCCCAAACAAGCTGAGCAATATTTGCAACCCTGTTATAGTACATGCGAACCTACAATGCTCTGGCATCTTTCTTATACATTTCCTTTACTTTTTCATGTTCTAATGTTCACGGCTGTAAAAAAAAAAAAAAAAAAAAAGACCTTGTTAAAAGGTCTGTCAAAATTTTGCAACAGGGTGGAGGGAAAAAGGCAAATCACTCACAAATGTAATCTAAAAATAAACCAAATCATGAAATGTATAGAGTTTGATTTTACGAGGTGGACAATCAACTTGGATAACTTGTTGAAAACAGGGCATTTCAGGTCCTATTGAATAACCTATTTGAGAAAATTGCCAAGTAATCCACTTTTTAGAATTACATAAATAAGCACAAGTCTAATATTCACACTAATCGGGAAAACTTTAGTTGTGACTGTAATTAAGTCACAGCAATTACACCACACTTACTGTTGAGGCTGACATCTTTCATGTCTCTCTGTTTCTCCTTGATATCAAGGATACGCAGGTAGGCCATGCCCACATCCTCACACTCCTCATCCTGCTCCTCCTCTTCAGGAGGGTCGCTCACCACAGTGAACTTTATACTGCCAATAAAAGAGTCAGCTGATTATTTGAGTTAATTATCACAGTGTAGCAGATGCTACAGCTACATAATTCACATGATGACAAATAAATGAGCCACAGAGAAACTGATTATAGATCAGAAAGATTCTCACTGCTCTAGATGTTTGTTCCGGCCCTCCAGCACAGCCCGCAGAGTTTGCCGTCTGGGCTGGTTATTCTCCTTATCCACGTGGATTACTGTCAGAACATTGTATGTTGTTTAGGTTTCTTTCTTTAATTGAATGAATTACTGATAAAGAATGCTTATAAGACATTGTTTAGTAAAATAAAACAGCTACAAGAACAAATTATGTGGCCAAGCAAGGTATTCAAAATTCTAAATTGTGGGCAGTCAACTTTGCTGGATAACCCGTGTGTCTCAACCCTGTTCCTTCAGGTCCCAAACACTACTTGTTTTGGATGACTCCCTAATCTCTCCCTTCCATTTAGGTCTTAGAGACTCTACTAATAACCTGATGAGTTGATTCAGATGCGTTTGATTAAGTAGAGATCAAAAAAAGCGTAGTGCTGGGGAGCCTCCATGAACAGGGTTGGAAAACACTGGATTACCGAAGCTAAAAGGAGCAGAGTCAAGTCTTAGATCAGGGGTCTCCAGTCAGGTTCTGGAAGCTCTGCGAACTTCAGGTCCAATCTCAATCGAACACCCTTGAACCAGCTAATCAAGGTGGTACTTGCTTAGCTGGTTTAGGTGTGTTTGATTGGGATTGGAGATCAATTTTGCAGGATAGCGACCCTCCAGGAGAAGGACTGGACACCCCTGTTGTAGCCAAGTGGATCCCAATCCCCAACACAGCACATTTTAGATCTCCCCAATCAAACACATCTGATTCAACAAATTAGCTCATTAGAGAAGACTTCAAGATCTAAAATGTGTCAGATAAGTAAAACATCAAAAAACATGCAGTATTGGGGGTTCTCCAGGACCAAGAATAGCTGTTGTAGACCAAAGCAAATAAGTGCAATTTTGAGTCTATGGTGGCTTCAGAAGGTATTAGGTGTAGACCCTAAAACTGGTCAGAGGAAATTTCAGAGACATCCTAATTGATGCACCAATTTTTCGCAACTTTCCACCATGAGATTCAGTGTGCTGCCATAGACACTAAAGCAGAAAAAAACACAATGATTAAAATTGAGATGTGTCAGACGTGGTTATTCACCATTGCTGAAGTTGTAGGAGACGCTGTGTCCAGGCAGAGGTTTCTTCAGGGATAGCGGGGTCTCGACTGATGGCAGGCCTAGGAAACAGTACTCCACAAACAATCTGACAATTCCACCGTCTTCCACCACTCTTGAGCCTGGCTTCAGACTCAGAGAAACGATCTCCACGCGAATACACTCGGACGGCTGGTGGAGCAAGGCATCACATGACCTTATCACTGACATACTGACATACAACCTCACACCAACTGACATGGTGAGACTCGCTGTGAATCTGCTGGGACTCCAATCACTCTTTACTTCTGACAGGACATCCATGAAGAACATTCCACTGTTTGAAATTATGGACACCGGAATAAAAACTATATCTCTTTCCTGAAGTAGACGTGTAACCTACAGGGCATAGTTCTCTAATAATGAGGGGTTTGGAGATGCTTTGTCTGTCCGTGTATTATTTGATTCAATCTGTCAAACATGTCTTCCACATTGTTGGAGTGTTTAGGCCATTAAGTTTGTGCTGACAGCAGTCGTCAAGATCTCTGTTGCTTCTGCAATTCTCTTAGGACAGAACACTAAGCTTACTTTTTAAATCTTTGAAAGTACATGTCTAAGCTGTAGGCTATTTATTGTTTTTAGATTTTTTTGTTCCTTATTTAATCAATAAGGTACAAAAAAATCACTATCCTCCTCAAACCCTGTCCTTTGTTGAGGATGTAAATATTCTCTGAGAATATACGCTCCATAGTTTGGTCAGAGACACCAAACATTTAGATATTTTGTAATAGGAATTTTCTCTCTGTGGTTTTTAAACATAGTTGAATACAGAAAATGAGGAAAAATAAGAAGAACATTAGATGTATTAATTGTGAATATTACTTGGTTATATTAAAATAGTTTCTTATACACATCTCTCATCATACTGTATCTGTGAAGTTAGTTTACATATTAGTAGAAGCTGACACTTATGTGCAGATGAAAAAGTGCTTATTAAATAAAGTTTGGGATCAGTAAGATGTTAAATGTTTTTTAAAGATCTTCTTTATCTTTTGTTTCATTATAGCTGCATTTATTTGGTCCAAAATACAGAAAAAGTAATATTTTGAAATATTAATACAATTTAAAATGACAGGTTTCATTTTTAAGTTACAAATTTATTCAAATTGAATTATGTATTCAAAATAAATTTAGTCTTTACTATCACCTTGCTGAATAACAGTAATAATTTATTTT